>JAUEKR010050955.1:0-10646 GCA_031762895.1 Corambe burchi
CCGGTCAGAAGCTTCGTGGTTAGTCTTTAAAAAAGCTATTAGAAGATATTACTTACGTCGGCGCTGCTGACCATTAGCAACGCTCTGTATTCGGTGAAAAAAAAGATAAATTGCCCTTATGGGGGGAAAAGTGATATTTCATTTTTTTAATTTTTTAATTATGCTTTAGTGAATTTGAAGTAAAAATTCATTTGAATGGACATATGTTTGAGGAATGGACGATATTTATTCAAGTGAGATATTACATACTGGACCAGCTTACCCAAACAATAAGATGCAGTATTATAATTTAATTTTGTTTTAAGAAAGTACTTGTTTTTAAAGAAGATCATTTCATCCTCATAGACACAAAATTAGAGCAGTAACTAACGAGAGCAAGCAATAAAAGAAATATACGTTATAATGCAAATATTCGGAATTTTATGTGACCTTCTCATAAACGCAAACTGTAGATTTTCATACTGTTGAATACAGCTTAAAATGTTGAAATTAAAATCGATAAGTTGATTTTGTTTTTAATAAAAGCATATTCATTTATACCCACTTTATAAACAAATCCTCTGCGTAAATGATTATTTGCGTCCATTCTTTCTATAAAAGGAGAAACATTATGAGTAGAAACAAAAGAATACCAAAAGAGATAGAGTGGGAGAGAGAGAGAAAAGATAGATAGATAAATAGATAGATAGATAGATAGCTATATAGATAGATAGATATATAGATAGATAGATAGATAAGATAGATAGCTAGATAGATAGATATATAGATAAGATTGATAGATATATAGATAGATAAGTTAGATTGATAGATATAAAGAGACAGAATATAAATAGAGGAAGAGAGATACTGAGAGAGATGTAGAAGTACAGGAAATTGGAAATAAAGAAGAGAGAGATTGAAGAAAGAATGAAAACTCAAGAAAAAGAAATACAAATTTGATGCCATGAAGAAAAGAAAACTGAAGAAAAGGCAGAGTTGGTAAAGGTAAGAAAAAAAGAACGATTGAGGAAAGGAAGAAAGGAAAAACTCAACCAGAGTTGGACAAACACTGGGAACAAAAGGCACATGGTGTGTACTCTGTACTCAATACACTATGCGATTCCTTAGCTTGGTCTCTATACATTTATACAGCTACGAAGTTAGCAAACTATGTAAACATTGTCTGTAGACTAGAACCCGCCTCTTAAGGTTGAAAAGAAACCGGAAAACGAATTCTTAAATGGCAAATTAAAGCAAAGGAAATGACAGGCGTCTATATATTATAATATAGACTAGACTCACGTTTGAGGGAAGGTGAAAAACATTAAGAAAAAAGATGTAGTCTAGTAACAAACACTCTCACATAACAAGTTTTGATTGACGTTTTTGCAGTCCTGCGATAATGGTATTATTGCAGATATCTCTCTAATGTAGCGAATAAATTTAGATAGTGTATGATTTATAACCCTATGGTTATTATATTCATTAAAGTCAGTGAAGACAAATTGTAATTCCAACAAATAGGAATTTATTACTATTCTCGCTGCACTTGTAACTTACGGGAGACATCTATTAATTAGGAACTGAAATAGACATTAATCTAACATTGATTCCTACTAGACTCTATCTATCTCTCTATCTATCTATCTATCTCTCTATTTATCTCTCTCTCACACACACACACACACTTTCTCTTCATAATGGGGTGGATAAAGGGAGAACGCTGAATAAAGGATGCGTTTCCCCGAATACGATACCGTACCCATTGACTTAAGAGACATACATCATAACCATACGCCCCA
Source organism: Corambe burchi (assembly GCA_031762895.1). Taxonomy (NCBI): domain Eukaryota; kingdom Metazoa; phylum Mollusca; class Gastropoda; order Nudibranchia; family Onchidorididae; genus Corambe; species Corambe burchi. The sequence continues at coordinate 1,782 of JAUEKR010050955.1, forward strand.
GTTTTTTTCAATATTTGCAGCATTCTTCCAGCTTATGATTGTAATTGTAAATAAATTTAATTACCTTATTTTCAAATTAGTAGGCTTGTACCGTATGTGCAGCAGTGGTTAAGAACATTGCCGTATGATTATGACGTCGTGGTTTCGAGCCCTAGTCGTGATGTTATGGCGTTATCTAGACTCTACTTGGGAAAGACGCGCTACACACAGTTGTTAAAGAGAGTACCAATAAATGAATTTAGGGAAGTAAACCCGCGATTTACTGGCATCATATCCAAGTAAAATCTAAGATCTTTGTAAGATTGAATAAAAGAAACCGAGCTAAGTGCCGCCGCATGGATCTTCCAAAAAGAGCTATAATTTGTTTGGTTATTTTTGTTGTTGTTTTTATTTTTAGTCGTTTGGTTTGTTTATGTTTGTTTTGTTTTTGGTTTGTTTAATAGATTTATAAATACATATTATTAATGTGCATTATTGATCAAACACTATCAATATATACTGGGGTAAATGTTTAGTTTCATTGAAAGAGGCGTTCTAAGGCCCACAATTACGCTTACTAGTAAATCAGCATCCAGACAGTTTTAGCGTTATGCTTTATAAGAAAGCTTCAGCTGTAATTAATATTCCTGTTGGTTATTGGCAAACAAATAGACCCTCTTAATAACATAATGTAGCCCAATCCTTGGCCTGTCTTGTCTGCATATATACTACTTTCTCTAACTTTTCATGTATTTATCAAATATCATATTATGTCTCCTTATCTCACTCTCTTTCTGTCTTCTCTCCACCCCGTTCCTTTCTCTCGCAATCTCTCTGTTTCTGTCTGTATCTCTCTCTATCGCTCTCGTTCTCTCTATCTCTCTTTCTTTCTCGAAAAAAGAAATAACAAATGTACCGTACTCTTTGTTTAATTATATTTCATTATTCTCAATGTATCTGTCGATTAAGTATTCATATTTTATCTCGCTCTTTTTGCACCGTTTTTACCTAGACCCCTCTATAAGCCATGAATTTTCCACTCTCCTATCCCCACTTCTACCTTCTTACTTTCTTTTTTTTTGTATTTCCATTGCCCTATCCTCATGTCCCCTACCCCATACCACAATCTCCAGTTTCCAATTTGCCTATCTCCGTCCATCTCACGCTCTCTTCTGTTTTTCCTTGCGCAAATATCATTCCATTGACACCTTTCCATCAGGTAAAGAAGGTGAGGTGACGCATACGATGTAGAGAGATAATTAGTACTCCGCATCATTAGGGTCATTCAGTGTATATAAATCTCAGACTCAGATAAACCCAAGCACAAACTCCATCGTGATGTAATACAATTCGGGTATATAAGGATAAGTATCTGTCCCAAAGCTCATGTTATTGTCAGTATAATTATTGTTAGATTGTTCAATTGGTTAGCTTATCAGTGACTATTCTCAAGGTATATCAAATGGACCACTAGAGGTCTATTGTGCTCATTTCGCAAACATACCTTCAGCATTTGGAAATAGCCTTTAAAATCATAAAAATAGAACACTCTTGTCACAGCCTCTATATTCTTCTTGTCACTTACAGCCACCCATACTCTATACGGCGGAAAACAGAAGAGGAACCAGTCCGTTTACTTGAAAACACCTTTTTTGGTGAATTTTCAAAATGAATATTACCACAAGTGTTATACATCAATTTTTAGCTAAGATTATAAGGAATTTAAATATGTAAAAAAAAATGAGCAGCAGATTATTACATAATCGGCAAAATTAGGTCAAATGCGATAACATTTGAATTTCAAGTAATCTAATTTTCTCCGTTTTCTTTTGTTTTACACCAACTTAATTAAGATAGAAATGTTCTGAATGCCCATTAATGTAAATCAACAGCACTTTTAACATATTGACGGCAAAAAAGTAATTTTTTAAAGCAGAATTGAACAAGGGGAGATAATTTATGGTGTCGGGTGAGGTAATTTGAGAAATACCTGTTACTCATCTCATCTTACTTAAAAGCTTATTATGCTTACTATTACGCAACAAGCAAGTAATCCAATAAAGGCTACAACATAACCATAGTTCGTTTCGGATAGGTTGAATGGAACCGTAATTATTCTATTTTCTTTTTATCTTTTTTTCCTTTTAATCTCAAACCTCCGTGTTGCCAAATTGGCGCTACAGACAGAGAAGAAAAGTTGCGTAGAATAATATCATATTACAGTATCCATTCGCTTCTCTGGGGACACAGGTTTAATCCTGAAAGTAGTAATATAAATTAATGACCATTATGGCCATGTTTATATTTTTTACTTAGAATGAAAATTATACCTTTGGTAAATGTTTAATGTATTTTATGAAATATTGAAATATTATTAGCCATAGAGACCAGAACGAGGGCAAAAAGAAAGTGTTGGATTTAAACAGCAGAAAGACAGAAATGATGGCGATAAGCTGTGAGATAAATCCAAGATGTGTCCTTCATGAATACGGCGTGAAACTAAAAATAAAACTTTCAATTATCTGGAAGCATGTTATACTACAGATAATGGGACTGCTCTAGTCCAGTCGTATGAGAAAATGAAATATGTGCTCACAAACCGCAAAATATAGATCAAAACCAGAAGAAAAAAAAAACATAATTGTCCAATGTTACATAGATCACGTATTCATGATCGAGAGTAAGACATGGATAATAACACAATAACCGCAAACGAAACTTGAATCCCTATAGATGTGATTTTTTTGAGGATAATGCTCAAAAGACATTGGACAGCGAAAAAAAAGAGGATAAAGATCAAGTAATGGAAGAATCACAAAAAAAACAACATAATATTAATAGATAGAATGCGTAAAAAGAAGGCGTACTTGAAGCCAAATCGCCTTGCCGAGAAAGAAGAGCAATTCTATCAACTGAGATACACAGTGATACAGGTGATGCGTATTTTTTGTTTGTTTCAAAAATCCACTACTTCGATTTGGGACTCTTTCATTCTCGAGATGCGAAGTGTGAAAAAACTAATTTCACTCAATGAAGAGCACTCACATGTAGCATTTAATTTGATTTTCCCTTTCCACTCTAACATGGAGTGTGTGTATTCAAAGTAAATAATTTAAATTGGAAACATGTATAAACCTTTGATATAGGCCATGCATTATTTTAAAACGTAGACACAACTAAATTAAGGGTTCAGGTAAACATCCTATTCTTGATTGTTAATTAGTTATGATAATTCAAAGAAGTTTATTTACGATGGAATATTATTGCAAACATAAATTAAAAGATGCATAATGTAGTATCACCAAAGTGATCTACATTATTGTTTAACTCAATTTATTTATAATTTTAGTTATTGAATCACTCCTGTTAATTCTCTCATTTTCTCACACACTCTCTCTCTCTCTCTTTTCTCTCTCTCTCTCGCCCTTCCCATTGCTCTCTCTCTCTCTCTCTCTCTCTTCTCTCCCTCTCGCCCTTCCCATTGCTCGCTCTCTCTCTGTCTCTCTCTCTCTCTCTCTCTCTCTCTCTCTCTCTCTCTCTCTCTCGCACTATGCGCGTGTATGCGTGTTTCTCACTTTCACTTTATTTATTATACCCGCCAATCTACATATCTGTTATCTTATTGTATTTATATAAATCTATTTTCCTCTATTTTGTTCAATAAGCGAAGACAATGAAATCATGTATATTTACACAAGTAAATGCATTATGTTAAACGATATTGTTACTTGTTAACCAATCGAATCTCCTATATCAATCTTGTTTATGCGACTCGATCCCACTTTCCTTACTAGGAATCTCTCGTTGATTCCTTTTCTCACTCTCCACTTTTCCACGCCATGATATTATCTTATTACAAAGTATATTTATTTGTACACACAAAAGAGAGAAAAAATAATTAAATAATAAAAGTAACAACCCTCAACCGCATTATTCTAGAATTCAAGGCCGCGATAAGCGCTTTGATATCGATCGTTCACGATCAATAGAACCAATCATTTCCTATTTATTTGTTCCGGTTTTCCTCTTTTTGTCTGGTATATCATTTGGTATTACTGTATTTATTATTGTAATTTGTTCATGTTGTCTTTCATTTTGTCGTTAGTTTTGTTGGTTTGTGGGACTATATTTCTTTGTGTGTGTGTGTGTGTGTGTGTGTGTAAGTTAGTGTATTTGGATTCACTTCTAAAAGATACCGTATAAATCCGCTGCCATTTTATGAGGGGGAGGGGATATGAAGATAATTAATATTAGAATGTCGATAAGCTATGAAAAAAGTTATTCTATATCGTATTTACATTAAGTTATGCCCACTTTACTTCGATTGTGAGAAAAGACATGGAAGCAAAGGAATGTCACGAACATGTCATTGAGCCTTAAGTATTATTCTCATTGGATTGCTGAAAGTACTTACTAGAGCAATTAATTACTTATTCGATATCTTTTATAACAAAATTAGCTAGTATTTTATGTTCATGAAAAGATTATTATTAATCTAACATTGATATAATAATAATATAAGATCTGCTGGGGGAGAGGGGGGGGGAGCCCGCGACTACGCAACTCAACCAAAATATTATCAGCAGATCAATTTGAAAATGATTTATGAAAACTTCCCAGTTACCTATCCAGAGGAGGTCGTAGATCTTCTCTCACTTGTGCCATTGAAATCGGGTATCAGCACTGACTTCGTGGACCTTCTGGTCTAAGATGAGCTGTCTATTTTTTGTGAAAAAGAAGCGTCAGTCCATCAAACAATTCTTAGTTTGCTTCGTAACTCGTATTTCTGATATGTTAGAAATCCATAGCGATTCATAGCATCAAATGATAAAGTTGATAATAACTAATTAATAATATTGTATTGTTATACCATACCGAAATCGTCTCTGACCATATTAATACCTTCCGGAAATGGTCCATAACGTTGAATATTCAACATTTTGGTAACCTTGACATAAAACTATTTCGTATTCGATCTTATGTTAAAAACAATTTTATGTAGAATTCAAAATATTAAATATTGATCCCTTTCAGTGCTATCTATATTCCATCGGTTCATCTGTCGGGCTTTGATGAATTTGTAATGGGATGCTGACAGAAAAAGTACCGTTAACACTCAGTTGTATAAACTCGGAGTAATACAAGGTAATACAAGACCACCCCAATTTTTGTCCCAATGAATTTTTAAAGCTACTATTATTGATGTTCAATATCAGCATGACAGAGTTTGGTAGATGGTTTCACAAATTGACGACTCTGTAGAACCTTAGATATCATCGTTAAAACTCGTGAAAGATACAAAAAAGTATTAACAGATAAATAATACTTGTCTTGCAGTTTTAAAATATTTTAAGGAAGTTTAAATTTGAGGCATTTGTTGAACCGAACTAATATGGAAGATAAAATAGTGTTAGCATGATATTTAATTGCTATTTTGTTTCAAATATATATCTAAAACATGAAAGAAAAGTTCTCTCTTGGATTTACTTATTTAGTGGATCGAATTCATGCTGACGTAGCGTATTTAGGTCACTTCTAATTGTGACTGCTAAAATCATTCGCCAATTATAATGCATATAATATAACTCGATAGTCATCGTTCCCCACTTAAAGACGGACCAACTGAACGAAGTCTAATACATTTTGTCCAACATTGTTTGTCCTTCCCCACGACGTCTCCAACCAAACATCTTCTTTGTAATGATTTAACGGCCCTTTACTTAATACATCGATGAGATAAACTCTTAAACTATCATTCTTCTATTAACCAAATTAAGAAGTCATCTCGTTATACAACAAGTTCAGTTGACCACCAAACAAAAGTGCGTGCCATAATATGAAATCAAGGATTGTTAATGATATATGCAAGCAAGTTGTGAAGCACTTTAGACATCATTATACTACATTCCTTGTTGGGCCAGATACTGGCATAATGTAATGTAAACTAGTGACTATGAAGAGCGTGGAAAAGAGGTTATAGTTTCAACCTTAATTGTGTTCAAACACATTATACATATCACTGTTTGTGTGGGAAATGAAAGAACTGAAAATGATGAGAATGAGAGACATAAGTGTGTTTGCTCGTCTACAGCTTGAAAAGTCGCCGTTCTGCGTGGCCAAATTGTTAGTCTTGTCGCAAGAAGGGTACGTGATTAAGGATTCTTAATAACGTGAGATTATAAATGGTTTTATCTACTGTATTTCAGGATTTAATTTTTTTTTTTATTGGAGGATTTCAGTCCGTTTGAATTGATTGTGTATAACTAGAACTTGTTATATAAGGCACGCCAATATGTTCTTTCGCCACTTAAAATGACCACCCGAAGAAAGATAAAGCATTTCTGTGCAAAATGCCAGATACACTTTAATTATCGGTCTCGGTCTCCAATTTTAAATCATCATCGTCTTCTCACAACATTAAATTTAAATAGAAAAAAAAAAGAATAAATGTTAGAACTACTTACGTCAGTCGATGATATTGATGATAATATGCAATGCCTTCCAAATGGTAATGAACAACCATTCGGAAACATTGTGAAATAACGCCATAGCCATAGTAAAAGTAAAGATTGTTCTTATATAGTGCCCTTATCACCAAAGTATCAAGGCGTTTTACATCTCGTTTACTCCCCCCCTTCCCCCACCCCAGCCAACATCAAACATTTAACACTGACGAGACATTCGCCTGTTAGGCGTGTTACAGTTGTTTTTCGGTCAAGACAGCTGTCTTAACGACCAGGTGCTCTTAATCACCAGAGTTCAGTGAGGCAATTGACACAAATTTTCTTGCCCAAGTTAAACCGCAGTAGCAGGAGGGAATCGAACCCGGGATCATTGCCGTAGCAACCACAGCAGCTCATCGCCTCTACGAACTGAGCAAACCACGCAGGACATTTTCCAGTTCCCCTAAGCTTGTTAATTGCCCTAAGTAAGAAACGAAAGTGGAAATGAAAGAACTACTTCCAAGAGATGGCAAATTTACTATGGTGGGTGGGGTTACTACAGAGGCCTAGGTTAATGCGCATCTATCTAACAACTTACCAAAAAAACAAACCCGGAAAATTTCAAGCTTTCATTAATAATGCATATTTTGATAATAGGTTGTCAAAGGTGATATTATGTTGAAGTATCAGATAATAAATATTCTCGAAATTTTCGTTGAGTTGTTTTTCAGGATCAGATTTATGAGTGGACACTGTTATGAGTTAGTGTGGACATGTCTCTCTCAGGGCTCCACTGTGTCCATATTGCTTCGAGGCGCGAGTCAATATTTGAGGTCGGATTATCGTATGGGTACACATCACACCAAAGCTCAGCTTGTGCTGGCAGGGACTGGACGGGGGCTAGACCAAGGGGAGACGAGCAGGTTAGAGCATTTTTTTGTTGTTAATAATTGGGTAACTGTATCTGGAGAAAGATTTTAAGTTACTGGAAACAATATAGACCATGATGGAGAGCGGGTTGTTAAAATAATATAAAAAGATAGATATGAGAGAAGAAGAGAAAGTGAGAGAAATAAAGAGTGAGAGGACACATAGAGAGAGAGAGGGAGAGAGAGAATAAGATATATAGGAAGAGAGAAGAGAGAAAAAGATTAAGGGGTGGTATTGATGATCAGTTTCAGTAGTCCAAATGGTTCCGAGGTAGATTATTGGTAATTATGTCGTAAATAACGAATATTAGTGTCTATGCTGGTCCTACTGGTACTCGGTTTATAGTAGAAAAAAAAAACCATAAGCAAATTCCCATCGAGAGATATCTGAAATTGAAATAAATTTATGATTTTTTTTTTTTTTGAAGAATCATGTTTACTTTTAATTATTACTGCTTCAGTCTTAAATAGCAAGTTCTTTTCATGCGATTAAACTTACATTAATATAATATAGTCTTACTCTCATTGTTACTTGTTAAATCAATAAAATAAATTCTAACAATGTCAAAGTTCATTCCTGGAGCTGGTGGAAGCATTCTCTCTCATAATGCTCATGATAATATCGTCAAACGTACATTATTACGAATGACTTGTTTGGCAGATAAGTCAAAAGACAGGAGATTATTGGATAGCACAATTTGCAATATGGTTAACTGCATTCTTAACTTGAGTAGAGCCCATAGCCCACATATAGCTATAACCTTTGATAACAATGCTCCCACCATTTTCGACTTGAAAGGATCCACTTGTTATGACTTGGCCATAATATAATTCCTACGATAAACTGATCTATTATCTATTGATATGTTGGCTCTTTTATCATTGATATTATCCATACCACCCACCTCTTCTAATGTGCTAGTATTATCTAACACCATTAATTGTTCTTTATCTATCGATTGACTCGTCTTTTATCTCTTCTTCAAGAACTTTCCGTTTGATCAATTTCCGTTTGATTACATTTTCAATCAGTAGACCAAAAGAAAAACGAGCGAAATGGAACCGTATTATGAGTACAGACAAAATTATATGTATGATAAGAAAACGATATAGGCAAAAAAAAAGAAGGAAACGCATTAGAAAAAAGAGAATCAGCCGAAAGAAATGCATGGAGAAGAGGATACAAAAAGATCAAGAAAAACTTCAATAAAAATTCAATAAATTAAATGCTCTTTTAACAGAAGGAGCAGTACTTTTCTCAGTTTCTTTAGTGCAAGAGTGCCAATATCTACGATCTTCCCCTGAAAAGGACGCCAGTTGATCGTTTACGTTCTGAGTTAATCGGTATTTATCTGTATTATAAAAGCCTAGCTTTCTGCAGTCGAATCCATAAAATGTATCGCAAGCTCGCAATAATTTCAAAATATGCTGACATTTTTCCAGCAGTTTTATAGTATTCGAAATTCGTATGTGTTAGTAACGATGCATAAAACTATATATATATATATATATAT
>JAUEKR010051067.1:0-10645 GCA_031762895.1 Corambe burchi
TATAAATAATAATAATAATAATAATAATAATAATAATAATAATAATAATAATAATAATAATAATAATAATAATAATAGAGGACTACTTGAACTCCTCTCTTCAGGAATGTATGAAAGAAATTGATATATTCTTATTTCAAATTAACTTACGCTCTGAACAATAGTTGCGCTGCTCAAATGACTTGGGATTGATGGTCTGCTTCAAGTACGTGACGCGGTAATGAGTGACGTTGCCGTTGGGGTTTTTAGGGGGCTTCCAACTCACATGCAGTTGGTAGGGACTTGTGGCGGTCACTCGCAGATTTCTGGGCTCAGATGGGTCTGGTAGAAGAAGTAACAGATAGATCGTAGAGAAGATATACTGTCAACACAGAATACAATTATTTGATGGCCATTTCCTGCATATCATGAAAAAGAACCATACGTGTGTGGATGCCTTAACTGTTATTGTGTTCATATATTCATATGTGTATATCAATTAATGCTAGTTAATGGATTTGCCAAATATTCCCTTTCTCTTATAAGTATTATGTAACATTTAGAGGTTTGTGGATTACTTCTAGATGATGGTGTGTGTCTTGATGACATGCTAGCTAGCAAGCTATTTATGCCAACCATAACAATTTCCTATCTTTTAAAATTGAAAGCAGAAAATCAGTTGGTATCACTATTTTAATATTTTTTATAAACCATTAAAATTAAAGAAGTTCCTCACCTCATCTGATATTATTCGTATATTCAAGTGGATTGTCATATTGAGTAATAAGTCGAATTCTTGTTATAAACAATTGCTTTTCCACTTTACATAATCGCTTTTATTTAATAACACATCAATAGTTAATTTCTGAAGTATGTGTCTCTGTGATTTAAAAATATATATATATTTAAATGTGTAACGTCTTGAGTTAGTCAGAATATTTTTGGTAACCATTATAAGAGGCGGTCGGTAACAATATTTCATAAACAGCGACAAATCAGAAACATTATTTCATCATACCATAACAGCAACAAGTGTCAATACTCACAGTAAGGGCTGGTGATGAATGTCTCCACATTGGTCATTGCAGAATGGGCAGCAGTGGACAGAGTGTAGGCCTGGACATAGACCGCATACATGGTGTACGGCTTAAGCTTGTACAGGACACCTTGCTCATATTCCTCCTGCGAATCTGATGGGTATTGCTCGTTGATTGTCCAGCTGCCAATAAATATCACAGAGTAAGCAATACAAAAAAACAATAAAGGGTTTGAATTTTGAAGGGGAAAAAACAGTGAATGAGGAGAATTATTTTTTAACTTTAAAAAATTATGTTTATAAATTATATCTTATATGACATAGATGAGTAAGTAATTGTCCAACTGCCAATAAATATCAGAGTAAGCAAAACGAAAAGACTACTATAGGATAAGAATAATAAAAAAACAGTGAATGAAAAAAACTTAAAAAGACAGAAATTTGCAATTGATTAGCAGGAGATGCACACAATCAAAATTAGGGTTGATTTCGATCATACTTACATGTCATCAGAACAAGCATCTCGGCCCTGGTGAATGTTCACATTTTTGTCTTTTCTGTACATCATATGGAAAGGGAAAAACATGAAAACAAAATTCAGTTAAGTAATTATACTGCAGCATTGAATTTTATTCCGTTATTTTTTATTTGGTATAGAGATCTAAAAAACAAATTTTTAAAAATGGCATTGCAACGTCTGAGCACTTGTAAATGAAATAATGCTTAGCTAGTTTGTTTTTTTTCTTTTTCTCTAAATGATTTAAAATGATTAGATTGGAATTTCATTTATATGTTGTATACATATTTACTTTAAGAATTCAATTTTTATCAAAACAAAGATAGATTGTAAAATTCATCATTCAAAACTATATCTTACTATAATATTATGACTGAAAAATATTGTCACAAACACTCTCAAACTGATATAATTGATCATACTAAACAATATAATAGCAAATAAGTAATCGGTATAAAACAATTGTATATTACATACTTATAGAACATAAAATGGGGTTTTCTACTATTCCCACACACATATTGACAGAAATCAGTCAACTTATGTTTATAAAAGCTTTTGTCGGCATCAACAATGATTATACAAAACATGTGTGCGGGGATTTTGAGAGAATTATTTCTTATTTATCTATTTTTCTCATTCTTTGTTGCTCAGATTGTAATGTGTAAATTCAGTTTGACCATTTCTGCCATACGATCAGTGACCAGGAGTGTCTTCTCTTAGATAATTTGATCATTAGCATCGATTAAAGTAATGATAGTATAACACTTCTATTTAAGTTAATTGATATCGATTTACACAAATCTGCATAAATTTATAATCATACCCAGACCCGTCAATATTCAATCAGTATACAAATTCATTGTAAATATACTCACGCACAGAGTTATGTATACATTATAATGGTAACTAGCTATATTTACCTACAACGTATCACTAATATATGTGAAGAGGAATAAGGTATATTTAAGGTTATGAATATCATCTATTAAATTATACGAACATGCTTTATCTAGAACGTCATTATCTTGCCGTATTTTGGTTTGTCTTTCATCTTTCATAATGCTCAATGGATCCCCTTAAAAAATTAACTTGCAAGAGTCAAGCATTAGAAATAACCGTAAAACTCTTTAGCTTAAAGAGTCATTAAATACAGTCGACTACGCTAGAAGCAATGTTATTAAGGAACAAGAAAAGGCTTGATTGCTACATATCAAGTTCGCTACATCCGTTGTATTTTTAGCATGGGAGTATAAGGATGGTTCCATGAAAAAAAAAAGGCTGCTATAAGCATATTCCACTGAACTAAAAAGTGAGAACGCATGGCAGGTACATCACTGTGACGTGATCCAAAACTCATCTCCACTCACATTTCCTTATAGTTAATCATATAGGTGAGAAGATTCCTCTCTCCAGCCTTGTCCTTATCCCAAATCAGAATGGCATAGTTGGACAGCACACTTTTCACCGTCAGCTTCAACACTTGCTTCATACCTAGCAATTAAAATAGAGAGAATTAACAGAAAACTATTTAAGAATCCATTCCATGGCTGTCAATCTTTTAAGATAAAAAAAATTAAGGAACCATTTCCTCAAAATAAGTTAAATTTAAAGATGTAACCACAGAATCATAAATTCTCAACATGTCAGCAGGAGAACAAGTAGAGATAGTTATGCATATGCCATAAATATGGTAATTCAAAATACATATGTGAGTAAATATTTTCCATAATATTAATCTTAGAGTTAACTTCTACACAAGTTATAGTTAAAAGTGTTAGAGAAATTAAATATATACCACTCAAAGCTAACTATCCCACATCATTTGTCTAGGTGTAATGGAAAAAATAACTGGACAGAATGAATAAACACTATAGGTTTTTAAGAATTACAGTAATCATTTCCCCAATATCGACAAAATTCAGGTTTTTCAGACTTTGTTCAGAAAATACAGGATACCCTTAAAAATTCATAGTCATAGTCGACAGTCATTCCATTACAATATTCATAATAATAAATACACCATAATAAAAACAATCATCAGTAGTACGCCTGCTCCATCTCACATGGTTTCAAGTCTCCGTTGGATAACGAGCTGATTTCTGTTTCCTTGGGCTGTTCGCTGAGGTTGAGGTAACTGACAAACTCGTCAATCTTATATCTACAGAGCTTGCGGTTGCCATGGAATGAGACTTTGCCTTTGCGGATCTTCATCTTCTTCATGTTTTCCTCTGGGAAGAGCTCCTGCAAGTTACTGTTGTCCATTACCTCCAAGCTATGTCTGCATGAACAAAGTAAACAATAATCTTTTTTTTTTTTTAAGACTAAATTAATTTTTCAGAACACAAGCAAAAATATAAACAAGGGGTGCTAACCTTTCAAGACAAAGCATAGGGGCCCATCTCCTCGAAATTAGGGAATTGGGGTAAAAAAAAAGAAAAGATACAGCAGCAGGATCATAAATAGTTGACAAGTCAACAGAAAGATAGAAATAGCCATGTGTATCACATATTTTTTTAATAGAGATTAAATAGTACATTCAATGATACCTAGCTCATTAAATCTACTATCTGGTTACAGAATTGGACTAAATTCAACAGAGATCGTACAGCACCATTTGTCTTGTTTCTACAACATTCAGGATGTTAAAATGGAGAAAGGAAGGGAGGGAGGGGGGAGGGGGGGGTTTGAGAAAAAAATAAGATACAAACATAAATGAAATGCCCTACATAATAAAAAGGGTGAGAGTAAGATGGAATAATTTTGAAAGAATATTCAAGAAAATTGATTGAAACAATTCCAACAATTTAAAAATAAAAGTGGAAGCTCTGTACTTCATCAGTTATTGAAAACCCTGTCATATTAGCATAAAATAATAGGAAAACCAATGGTATAAAAAAAACACATATATTTATAAATGAAATGTTTTAAACTGCTTACCCTTGATGAGTTAGCTGTTCACCACCAATGATCTCCAAGCTTTTGAAAAAATTCAAGTTGAGCAAAGCATATGACCTACGGATGTTGATGAATGCAGTTACCTCCCGAATGTCTCCAAGATTCTTCTCCAGTTCTTCAGCAACTTTGCCTGAGAAGAAAGTTTTTTTAAAAAAAGGAAAGAAATGCATAAACAGATAGATAATGAGTGCCTAGCCCAGTCTGCGGACATTTCTAGTCGTTTCTACCTCCCAGGAGCTAAGATCGTCACTTATGCATTAGAATGATGTCTCTTTGTTAGTTTCGATACAATACTTCTGATTCCTGTTTTTCTATTTTCATCTTAGTATCGCACAAAGTACATGTGAATCTTATGCCATCCACAAACATCGATTTTGGAAAATTAAGGTAAAGATTTCATTTTGCTTTTCTTCATGCTGTCAATACCTTTTTAAGGTCTAAGATTTACTTATATCTGTAAAGCCTAAATTGTCAATGTGGTACTGTTATATAAACTTTAGAAAAATAATTTGGGCTATTGAGGGAGGGTTTCTGCTCAACGGTAAAAAGGTGGTACACAGGTATGTGAGTAGCCCAATGTGCTGCACATTGAGGTAAAGAGTAGATAAGCTTAGATTTGTTATCTTAATACGTATATTACTGATAGAAATGCAAATTTCAACTGTTTTTCATTCGGATGGCATGCATGAAATATGGGTTTTATTGTTCCAATTGTTATGATGGTTTAAATGCATCAAACGAAGATGCACATATGCCGCGCAATGATAAAACAACCCACCGTGGATCGGGCATGACTGCTACGCATGGGCAAAATGATTGTTACTGAAAATGATCAGTTAAAATGCGAACCATAATAATAGAGCAGTTCTAGCAGTATAGAATGAAAAATAAAAACTCCAGAAACACATAGACTCAAATAAATTGTTGATAATTTAGCAATGCCAATGAAAAAATTCAAAATATAGATCAAGTCTTTCTAATGGTACCAAATGAAAGGTTTTTGCATAATAAGAAGAATGCTTTTTAAATTTTGAAAATCCATTAGAAAGTAACGAAAATACGAATTTTTTAAATGAATAAAATATGCTATATAGACAAAGAGGAAATTATGTCGAAAAAATGGACGACAAAATCACCAATTTTGGTGATAAAATGCTCGCCATTTTTTTAATAATCAACCAAATCCAATGAAATTTGGATATGTAATAAAACTTTGTTTGCTGCTATATATGCAAAATGGTGCATAGAAGAATGTTTCAAAGTTTTTTTTCTATGACCCCTCAAAGTTTTGAATTTTGAAGAAAAAAATGTGCAGATTTATACATTTTCCGCATTTGTTCCTAACTTCTTTAATAATCAAAGTATGAAGCTTAAACTTGGCAACCATATAGTATTTTAAATGAAAAATCCATAGAAAGCAACAAAAAAGATGCTTATCCTATAGTTTTCTTCATTTGCTATGAAAAAAATATATAGATGCTTGGTGGATGCTATAAAATAAAAACTATCAAAATAGAATTGACATACCGACATTGTGAGATTTAAAAATATTTTTTATATATATCCTGGATGGCTGATATATCCCTGATAGTCCAGGCTCTTCCACCAGCATAGGGTTGTACATCTATGTCAGCAGAAACAATGCTGCTCCTTGTAACAGTTTGGATGTCTCTGCCGTCGGGATACTTGAATGTACCAAGACCCTTCCCTGATGTGGCAAAACTTACGGTGACCACATCATTTCCTTGGCTCTCATGAAGAACAATGCCTGCCGAAGAATAAAAATTAGTATCAATTTATGAAAGGAACTGTTTTGATGAAATGATTCTGTATAATTTTATTTATAACTCAAAAGAAAATATAAAAAGGATGTGTTGTTAATAGTATAGTATAATGTATATATAAATGAATGCAATATTATACATTAAATCAATGCCTGTTTCTATCTAACGCTAAAATTGATACATGTGTTCTATATGTTGTATCAAATAACAAAAGAATAAATCATAACTGTTAATTTAGTTTTTACATTAACACTTATTTCAATAATTAAGATAATATAATATATAATATATTCAGCATTTAATTTAAAAAAATAGAAGGCCACCTAATAATAATTTATTTGAGTTAGGAATCATCATTATAAGTATTACATTCTACATAAATTTAAAGTTAACTTACCTGGATACCAAGTATCTTGGCAAGCAACAGCAATCCATTGGTTATTCTTCAAATGGCCCTCTACTGGAGAGAAAAGCGGTCTTTCAACATCTCGGGTGGATGACCCAGCTTGCTGCCCTTTTCTTAGCCCATCGAGACATTCCACTACAGCTTTTCTGTCTTGTTGTCTGTGTTGGTGGCGCAGAGCACTTCCTCCCTTCCTTGCTCTTCTCCACAATTCCATCTTCCTCTCATACGGCAAGTGTGCATACCACTTCCGGATTCGGCCACTGTTTTGCTTCAGCAGCATCACTGACGAGTGGTGGTGAAGGGAACTGTGGGGTCGACGTCTTTGGCTGGCATCAAGGTGACCAAAGTTGCGCTCACATATTAAATTTGTAAGAGGGGCAAAGCTTACAGGGGTCAAGTCTTCATCATTGGAGCCGTACCGACCGGATTCTAAAAAGTCCTCTAACTGAGTGGTGATGGTGTCATGTAGAGCTGTGCTGATGGTTGTGATGGTAATTTTCATTGCGTCATTTTTTATTGAGGTTGGCATGCTTGTTCTAGTGGATTGTGAGGATGTTTTGTAGTGTAGAAACTTGAATGATTCGTCTTGGAAAAAAAAATCGGGGTCAATGATGCAACGCTCAAGAGATTTTTTCATTGATTGGACGATGCCTCCAAAGTTCTGGAAAGGTACGGCTCCAGAGATGATCATTGACCAATATGGTCCAGTAATTTTATGGAAGAAGGCCCCTAGACATTCGATTAATAACAAGAGGTTATTGTCTTGTAGTGCATTCAGTAGTCTTGTTTGTTTGGCGTTCAGTGTTGTCTTGTTCTTGAGTAATTGGTGGAATTGTGTGTGATGATGGAAAACTTGGGCCGATGTTTCAAAAAGGGCGTTGAATCTGTTGTCTTTATAATTGTGTATTGTGGATGTTATCTTGTTTTCTAGACAAAAGGCTTCCCAGGCAATTCTTAGGCCCCTGTAATCTCCTACAGGTCCAAAAATGTCAGAAGCATCTCTCAAGAAGACGGTGAGGGGATGTTTTGCTTCAGATGAATGAAACATGTCCACTTTCCTGATAAGGGTCACCACTTTGGTATGAAAACCAATCAAGACATGGGCGGAGCAAAACAACCTCTTTACATCTTCTTTCCTTTCATTTCTTATATCTTCCTTCAGTACTTCTTCTTTCCATTCTTCCAAAATATTACTACTCTTCTTTTCATTAGCCGCTCTGTCATTCATCATATACTTAAACTTCTCCAACACCCCTCTCTCCCATTCCATCCATTTCTCTTGTTCTTTCGTCATTCTTATCTCATTCATCTTGTTCTTCGCTTCATCGGCAATTGCTTGGCCAGTCTCTGATGCCACTGACGACCAACCAAGACATATTGAGGTGCCATCATCTGTGTGAACTGAGGTGTCTAATATCTTCACTTTCTTCCTTGTCGTGCCGTCTTTATGAAGTCCCCATCCTTGGCATTCTTCCAATTTGTCTCCAATGTATGCTTTGGCAATATAATGTCCTTCGTCAACAAAGTTTTGGCAGGCCTGGCGACTTGGCAATTCTTTAAAAGTTTTTAAAAATAAATTTCTGCCGACACATTCAATCACAGGGCTTATTTTTGCTGTTGCCACCTCCAAACCAGTCAATTCCAGTACACACATTCTCATCCTTTCACTATACTTGCCATCTTCTTTCGTCTCAACAATTTCATTATCACCATCACTTCTAATATCGTCATCCTCATCTACCTTTCTTTCATATCTTTTCAATTGCCGCTTTATATTATGCATCTTCCTCCTCAAATCATTATTTTCCCTTTCGAGTCGTTTACATCGTTTTTCTGCCTTCCGTGCATCCATCTCAGTATGCTTTAAATTAGCATTCTCTTGCATCAGTTTTCTTTCACTCCTGCGTAGAGCATTTATCTCATCTCTCATTCTTGATTTCATCGTCATATTTCGTTCTTCCCTTTTTTTAACATTGTACAAGTTGTAATGACCAACTGTGTTCTTCAGATTCCCAATTTCTTCTTTCAGTTCGTTCACTTTGTTGCTCAATACAGACGCATGTCTTTCTCTCCTTGCAATCTCATTGGTAAGAACATTTTTTCTTTTTATTGGGCTAATAGGAGGAGGCAGTCGTTCCACGTTATTATTGTTACTCCTGTTAGAGCTGCTCACATTCGAAGTGGGTCTTATTGGTTCTGGCTCCAGGGATGCATTTTCTAAAATATGCGTCATGTTTGATTTTACAGGCATCTCAAATATCTTTTCTCCAAATTCCATTCTCTTCCTCCCTTTCAACTGTTTCATTTTCGTCACTATCTTCAAAATCTTCACCCTCAATACATCTACGCTTATCTCTCCCTCGTTCCCTTTCCATTTTATCAACCAAGTTGCCGGTGTGCTGGCAACCCCAACATCAATCGCTTCTTTGAATAGATCCCAAACTCCTTGATTATTGATAACGCATTCTGGTGGGCCCAGTTTGCGAATCAGCTCCTCGCGGTCAAGATCCATTATATTTTTTTAGTATAATACTATTACTATAATCCTGGATATGCAAATGATCAATATTGCGTGTGCGTCGTGCGTGTATGTGTGTGTGTGTGTGGGGGGGGGGGGTTTAGATAGATGAAAAAAGTGCTATAGAAACATTCCAATGCAATACATTACTTTTAAGAAAGTATGGCACATACGAGTGAGGAATAGATAAAATAGAAAAGGTTTGAGGCGCTCAAACCTTTTCTATTTTATTCATTCATCTTATTCTACGGTGGTATATTGATACTTTGAGTGAGGAATAGAGGAGAGAGAGAGAGAGAGAGAGAGAGAGAGAGAGATAGAGAGAGAGAGAGATAAAATAGTGAATACGGGACCAGGAGAAATACTAGAATATGGAGATTGAAAGAAACTGGAAGAGGAATAGTGAAAATGGGATAAGAGGTAGAGAGAGAGAGAGGGTTAGTGATCGATGTTAAAAATATCACTATTACTTTTACGATTAAGTGTATAACAGTAAAACATTACTACTCTTGATCTTAGGTATAATAAATGCATAATAATATCAATATATTATTAATTTATCTTACAGGGGTAGACTTCATCGTGCGTAGACTAAGAGTGAGAGAAGCGTGATTTAAGATAAAAGGAAATATAAATACACGAGAGATAGGAGAGAAAGCTTATAATAGAAGTAGTAGACCTACAAACTACAAGGTGAAGTATAGATAGTAGTAGCAGGGACAAGACTAGTTATAGCAATAGTAGAACACATAGACTAGACTGTATAATAATAATATTACTTATTACTTAGACTTAGAGGGCATAATATTAATATATATTACTATTAGTATTAGAATTAGTGCTAGCAGCAGTTGACGTTTGCTATTACTATTAGACTATTAGTAAAATAGTAGGCGCTAGCAAGCGGCTAGCAAGCGGGCCTAGTCCCTAGTAGCGAATCCAGCCAATGGTTAGCAACTATTTGGTCACGTGACATCGCTATGCGGGTGACTAGTCGATCGCTCGCCAAGCGTACGCTGATCGACTAAGCTAGCAGACAACACTTTGCGTAGCCATCGTATGTTTAGGAGGGTAGGGGTAGCATATTAAAAACTGCTCAGCATAGACTTAGTTTCTACGAATGAAATTTTGAACATAAAAAGAACAGATGTAGAGCTACTCACCTGAATTTGAACGAATCCGCTACTCCAAGTATTTTGTCGTATTCCAATCGTTAGATTTGTAATGCGCGTAACTCGTCTCGTAGACTAGCTAGAATCTTCGTTCGAGTTCCCACGGTCAGAGTAACCTTTACTCTGATTGGTTGCCAAGTTTCAACGTGATCGGTCGGGTATGACGTATGCAAAACGCTTTGGAAGATAGCAACCGCAAGTTTATCTCGTCCGCGTCGCGAGCCGCGCATAGGCCATATTTCGCTACCGCGTTTAGCGGCAGATTAGCATTGCTA
>JAUEKR010051178.1:0-10643 GCA_031762895.1 Corambe burchi
AAACCACTATATATACATCTACAATGATTAACATTATCAAATAGATAAAACTAAAATAACACACACATGAATTTAAAATGAAAACATTTCTTTCTGGTTCCCGTGGTAACTTGAAGAACAAATGATCAGGCCGTTTATTGAGTGAATAGCTGCGCACCATCTTCAGTGTGGATTATTATTATCCGCCATGTTTGCTGTTGTTTACCGATTCAATTTCATCACTAAGGCTTTTACCGCCATTCGCTTAGCCCCGCCCTCTTTCCTATCTCGTTAGAGTTATGTACGATCTCTGCTGTAAGTGTGTGACTATAGTGGAGCTAAAAAAAAGGTTACTTGTTTTCGGTAGCTTGTCATGTCAAAACGAGCAGTAGGTCCATAAAAATAATAATATATAAGGCATCATCACCTTCCTTATAATACAAGCGTGCTAAGGCGTGATTGCACGATCCGTCTCTTAATCTAACGACCTGAGTTCGAACCAGAGTGAACATAAAATTTGGTTTAGCGTTTAGCATACCCATGGTCCTAGGGTAAGCATCTAGTTGCTCAGATTCAGACGATCAACATAGAGGCCCCGTGTTTACATCTAAGCACGTTAAAAATCCCATGGTGGTTTCAAATCATTAAGAGCTGACTGAATAAGATAGAAACAGATTTGATGCGCTGTACATAAGAAGACAAAGGCAATAAACTGGACGTTTCGGTAAGAACCTTCGTCAGCAGACAGAAAGACAGACTTATAGCCTTTGCCTTCTTTAGTAGAGCGCATCAAACCTGTTTTTATTTTATTCATTTCTCCTGCTCTACAGTGGCATTTTGATACTAAAAGATAGCTGTTAACAGCCGTCAATCCGGCAAAATCCAGTCAACAATAATAGTCAGCCATGATTGAGTCAGTTAGTAAAGATATAAACATAAACCTTCGATCAACCTATGCTCTTCATCCTTCATTATATGTGTGTTCATTCATACCATAGCAATTCATCCAACTTTTCATCTATTCTAGCTAAAAGATAGTTCTAAAACCATACCTATACCATAGCGCACATATCCTTCTTTTAATTTACAGCCACAGACATGCATGCGTTGACATTATAATGTCCTTTCATTTTGTTCGCTACTAGCTAGCGCAATAATATATCCAATCAAATCATTCTCTCACTCACATCACCCCCTAACCTAATACTTATACACCTGCAACTCCCACATACTTTAACGCTCATCCTTGATAATCATCCCTTCCACTAGAAGAATAATTCTCTATTATACCCATTCCATTTTTCACTCGCAAACTCTTTTCCGACTTTATTGAAGATATTACATCATCAAATGAGATTCAATCTGCACTGCATAATTAAACGTACATTCTCTTCCATTGTTATTCCAAACGTCAAATATAACAGAGGCAGTACGGTGTCACGGTAGCCGAGCGGTTAAGGCATTGGACTGCGGAACGAAGGGTTCCGGGTTCGATCCTCGGTGGAGGCATTGTGATTGACCCTTCAGCAAGGTTATTTGCACTAATTGCTTACGTTGGCCGCGCTGGACCTTCGGTGAGGCTCGGTTTGCGGTGAAAAACCAAAAGACGAATTTCCCTTCGGGGATGAATATTAGTGGCATTTTTTTTTAGTGCCATTTATACATAGAATCAACAGAATGTATAAGTTTTAACACAAAATGTTCAAGTCATATTATTATAAACAAGACAGATAGCTGCATAGTCAGTGGTTAATGCTAGTTGGTGCCATTCCCAAATTAAATGCGCATGCAAACAAGCACTGACACGCAATAACAAATAAATGGACAAAACACCAATTAATAGATCTGTTATGGAATTCTAATTTACAAATCATTCTATAACCAAAAGAGATAATGTAATAAATATTTTTTTAGAATGATTTGTATTAACAATGTCATAAATATCTTTATTTTAATTTTTAAAACAATTCTTGCATTAATTGGCATTATAAATATCATCAATTTATTGCTTCTAGTTAGCGCAAAAAACATCTCCAGTCGAATTTTGCTCATACTCACACACACCCACCCTCCATCCTCTACCCACACAAGCCTCCACTTTCCCACATTTATTAATGCTCATCTTTGAGTATCCATTCAACTGATAGAATATTACTTTAATATTCCATTCCATTTTTCACTCGAAAACTCTTTTCCGTCTTTATTGAAGATATTAATATTACATCAGCAAATGAGATAAATATGCACTACATGAAACGTACAAACATTCTCTTCCATTGTTATTCCAAACGTCTAGGATAATAGAGGGCAGTATGTATGCATAAATCAACATACAGAATGTATAAGTTTTAACACAAAATGTTCTAGCTATGTTATTATAAACAAGACAGATAGCTGCATAGTCGGTGGTTATTGTTAGTAGGGGGTCATCCCCAAATTAGATACGCATGCAAACAAGCACTGACGCACAAAACCAAGAACGAAAAAAAAATGGACAAAACAACAATGAATAAATCAGTTCTAGAATTCTAGTTTAAAAAATCATTCTATAACCAAAAAGATGATGTCATAAATATCTTTCTTTAAATTTTATAAAAATTCTTGCATCAATAGACAATACAAATATCATCTATTTATCGCTTCTAGTTAGCGCAAAAACATCTACAACCAAGTTCATCATAAAGTGTTCTAGTCATAGTATTATAAACAAGCCAAATATCTGTACAGCCAGTGGTTCTAGCTAACTGGTTTGTGCAATTCCCAAATTAAATACACACACAAACAAGCACTCACGCACACTAACAAATAAGCTCTCGATCTCAAGAACAAACACCGACGAGCACTTACGCACTCAAACAAACCAATGAACAAAGGAACAATGATACATAGATCAGTTCTGGAATTCCAGGGAAGGGCAACAAGACATTCAGACAAAAGAAAATATTATTCTCTATTGAACCTATAATGAAAGTGATAAAGATCATATTGGTGATGATAATGATATTGATGGGGGATATGGTAAATAGGATTTTGGTGATGGTGATGATGATGATGTTGGTGATGACGATGATGGTGGTGGTGATGATGATGATAATGGAGACTATGATCAATATATTGATGATAATACTGAGAAAGATAACAACGGTGATAGCAATGATGATTAAGACGATAATAGTGATGATAAAGGTGATGTTGATGGTTAGGATAAAGACGACAATTTTGTAGATACTAATTAATAATGATGAAGGAGTTGGTTGGGATGCTAATAATGAAGCTAATCTTGACGATGAAGATTATAATGACACTCCTGCTGTTGGTTGTGATGATGGTTATAATATAGTTATCTAAATATTTACGCTTAGAAAAAGTAAATTCGTTAGGTGGGAGGATAAAAACAAATTATTAAGAAACAAGATATCATTGGCTGTTATGCATAAAAAATATCTAAGATAGCTCTGATTTTTTTTATATAATCTTGAAAACGTTTTTTTGTTAAATTACTTACTTTAATAGTAAGATTATTATAAACGTTAATTGCTGCATAGACTGAAACTATTACGAGGTTTTTATTTTAACAACAGGTGATCATTACTTAAATCAGTCAACAGTGTTCTAATTATTATTTACAGGTGTGCAATAATGTCAGTGATGGGTTTAATGTTCTGTAAAAAGCTTCACTTTTGCAGGTATTCTAGCGTGATATAAGAATTGATGGTATGAGTGAGTTAAAATCACTAATAATGGATAGAAAGGAGATGGAAAAAGTATACCAGCATCATTAGAACATAGGGATAAAACTGAAATATAGCAGCTATCTTTCAGATGGAGATGTAGCAGTAAATGGAGAGAGAGGTGGGAAAAAGAGACAGAAAGGAGGTAAACAAAGAGATGGACAGTTTGAGAAGGAGCGAGAGAGAGAGAGAGAGAGTGAGAGAGAGAGAGAGAAATAATTAGAGATAGAGACAAATAATAAGAGAGAGACCGAATAAGATCTATAAAAAGATAATAATGAGTAAAGACATGTGTTTATAATAAATAAAATAAGAAATTGAGAACAATATACAAGAGACTGAGGTTTATGTGACGCATAATAAAAAAGACTGAAAAAGTACTAAGAAGATAATTGAATCAATTAAAATAGATTTAAAAAATGAGACGGATATTTAGATAATGAATAAATAAATAGACCGAGAGAGATATAGATTATGATGGATAAATATCAAATAGACTGATATATAGACATAAAGATAGAAAGGCGTAAATAATATAGATTGGTGGTCATTGTAATAATAATAATAACTTTGAAGTAATTTATCATCCATATCACTATGCGAATCTTTCAAAATGAGAAGTGCGAGAGCTAATATAAATGAATAGTCTCTGAATTCAATAAACAAGTTGATGTATTCAATACGGTAGCTAATGTTGTTCATACAATATTGCTCAGTTCATGATCATCCCCTAAGCATTAAAAGATATCAGTAAGTTCCCTATTTCAAAGAGTAAATAGATTTACTTCAAGTCTAGACAAGAAGTCTGATAACCTTTCTACAATTCCCAAAGGGTGTTATTGGTCGACAGATTTTGGTATTGAGTATCAATCCTATGGAATTACTTATCTGCTACTTTTATCGCATGTTAAGTCATGTAAGATACCATTGATTACTCTTGTTTCGAGACTACTGTTATAACATCATGCAAAAGCAAAAAAAATGTAACGAGTAGGAGAAACTACATTGTTTGGTTGTTGGGTTTTTTAATTTTTAATTTTATTTTTTTCTTGTTTTCTTGTTTATTTTGGAGGAGTTTGGCATTTTGTGTGTATGTGATTTTCTGGTTTGTTTGTTGGTTGTTGTTTTTTATCTTTGTCATGCTTTTTTTTAATGGAGGAGTTTAGTTTATTTGTTGCTTTCTTGCTTTGCTTATTTTTGTTTTTTTTTTTTTTTTTTGTTTTTTTTGTTTTTTTTTTTTTGATTTTTTTTTTTTTTTTTTTTTTTTTTTTTTTCGTTGTTTTGTTTTTTTTTTTTTTTTGTTTTTTGTTTTCGAGGAAGGGTTCATCCACTATGCACGATGCATCACATTCAAATGCCTTGCAATTGTAATCTATAAAATGCATTCGTCAAGGTATTACTGATTTTAATGAGCAGCCACTCAATTCTACAATAGAACGACGACGAAGAGAAGCAAGGTGCAAAAGAGAAAAAAAACGAAGAACAATAATGAGTTTGCTATAAGTGAAGTCAAATGCTTTAATCAAGTGAATCTAGCCTGAAGTACTATCCGGTAGTCTGATAACCTTTTCTACATTCCCAAAGGGTTGGTATTGGTTGACAGCTTTGGGTATTGAGTATCAATGCTATGGAATTACATATCTGCTACTTTTATCGCATGATAAGTCATATAACGTAACATGATATTCCATTGTTTCATGCCATCAGTTATTAGCTTCCAGCAAAACATATTGCGATGGACTGGATAAAAACATTTTCTTGTTGGTAGGTGTGTTGTTTTATTTTCGGGTTAGAAAAAATAGAGGACAACAAAAGGACAAAAAAGAATTATGAGAAAAAGGGACAAATATTTATATCGCTGCAAATATAAATATTAAAGAGAATATTGAACAATGATTATATGAACAGGACAATCAATGTAAGGAAAACAGAAAAAAAGAAAAAGAGATAGGAAAGTAAGAAAACGAGCGGAATTGATAATACGATAAGACTGTAATTTATGAATTAGTAAACGGCTATTTCAGGTGAAGAATGAGCATACTGGTAGCCTTGATAATATAGCTAATGCCGCGTGTTGCGTAGGTTGAAAAGGGATTTAAAATCTTGAAGAAAAATAAGTGTGTGTTTCTGGGTGTGTGGGAGAGGGAGCTTCAACTGAATAAAAAAGTACTTGGGACATATTGAGAGATAGAAGGATTGGATAATTGAGCTAAGATCAAACAGATCCATCCTGCCACTGGACCTAATTAGTCTAGTCCTAGTGGAATGAGGGATGTGATGCGCGCATGCATTATAATTGAAGTGGCAGGTTTAGCTCCTCCCCCTCACCCCAAAATCGACCATCATTGGTTAGATCATGGCAGGGATGCCAATTACCCCGAATGTTTACGGATATTCTGAATTTTAAGCCTCAAATTCCTGAAATTCCGAAAATTTACTGTAAACTTTTTTGAGATTGTTGACAAATAGCATTCAATCATCTGTACTCTCTACCAAAATTATACATTATAATATAATGTATTACATCTACTTTTTCACTTAGATAGTCTTCTTTTGCCTGTTTAGCATTCTTATATCGACTTTTACAAAACCTTGCGATGTACATATTTATATTTATATATTTATACACTAAGTTCTCCATATTAGAATTATATGTTCTTATAAATTCTTACTCACAAAAAATGTATTGATGTATATATTTGTTTTAATAGATATAATCTAATTAATTTGATCTTATGCAATCTTATATGAACGCTTGTTTATATCAAATTTAAATAGACTTTTGTTATCTTTATAACCTTTTTTATATTTTCATTATACGATGTGTTATTTGTATTTTTCGATACATTATATCATTTGTAAATGTCTGAAATGAATTTCCCTTAAAAAGGAAAAATAGAGCATTTGAATTGAATAGAATTTATTTTGCTTTTACTCTAGTTCCAATTTATATTTTTCTAGCTTATTTTGGGATATTATTATTCAACAATTAAGTGTCTTTATACCATTATGAAGGTAAATCTAGCTATTACTATTTATCATACCGCGGACTCATAATCATTTAATGCTAACATATTGTAGTAGTATAGTAATATCCTTAATCTTTAACACTAAATCCCTACTTTTGTGGAGATAGATCATTGATGGTTGGTTTGAGAGGTTGGTAGCCCTGAATATGGTCATGTGATTTACATTACTTTACGCCTCACTTCAGATTAGAAGTTCAGCATCCTAACACCATGCGAAGAGACAATTAGTAAATATTGGCAAGGCTTATAAAAGATGTAGACGAGCTTCACAAAAAAATGGAAAAAGACAGAACTGAACGTTTCAGTATAAACCTAGATCGATTAGTAGACATATCATCGTCGCCTCAGAATACATTTGTTCTATGTCCACTTCCGGTTATTATGAGATCCAACTGTTTTTTTTATACTTATGATGCATATTTTATGCCTTGTAAAAAATATAACACCACTATAAATAGAATCATTTCATAAAAAAAGTTTGCTGTATCGCTATCTTTTTTTATAGTAAGGTTCAATACTTGAAGAGGCTTTTCTCAAAATGGGCATTGATGGTCATAAAACTAATATATTCTAAGTCACCGATATTGGACAGACTTAATGTGATAAAGTAAAGGACAACTAAAGGAAAGGGTACAGAAGAGAAATTTTATAGCCTATGTTTTAGACCGTTATCATTAATTTTGTTTATATAACAGGGAAAACGCTGGTCATTTCAAATTATTTAGCTAACATAGTCACGTTATGGGTCCTCATTTACTTCCTCATTTTCATAAACCGGTACATCAAGTAAAACTTGAGTGTGGTTGGAGTAGACCCAGCCAACAATACCACGACCAGGGTTCGAATCCTAAAACTCATTATCACAAACCATGACGCCTTGTCGCTACGCCACTGACGATACATTTTAAAGTAAACATGTGATATATTAATCAAAACTTACCCTTCTATCCGTAGATTCCATTACGATGAGTGCATTCAGTTATATCAATAATCCAAAATCCAATATTTTGTATTTTCGAAATAGGTAGTTTGCTTTTGAATATCATCAAAACTACCAATAATTTATCCTAATAAATCCAAACGAAATAATTCTTTTTATAATGTATTTTAATGCTCAACTTTTCAATCACAATTCAATAACCTATAAGACCTTCTACTACGCAGATTATTCCAATGGATGAAAAGAAGGGAAAAAAGATTAAAATAAAAATTAAAACAAATTTCTTCCTAAACGTTCCGAAACCTCCGAATGATGAATGCTAAAAATAATAAGAAATTAATCATAATAATATACTTAGAAAAAAATTAAACAATCTATGAAATAATGAATTGGCAATCATGTACGCCTACAAACTAACACAGAAAGAAAATAATAACACTACTATTATACTAACTATGTCACTAACTACACACTGCCATCAGGTGTGAAATGACACACCTATCGTGTCAAAAACAATAAAGATGTGACATAGATATAATTAACAATTAGTCACAGGTCAACTATTATTAACAGATGATTTGAATCGTTGGCGAATTGCATACTATCGCATTTTCGTTTTAAATTTTGATTGATTGTTATGAATGAACTGCAATAATAATAATTTTGTGACATAGTAATTAGTATTATGAAACGTGTGAAACTAAATAGGCATGCTTTCTAATAGTAGAGTAAGAAATTATACATAGTACTACTCGTTGTAATTTATCAATTAACGACCATAGTTGTTTGTTTATTTTTTCCCATCACAATTAACTCTACACTTTCTTTCTTTGTTGTTTGTTGTTGAGTTGGTTTTTAAGGATGGGGAATGTTCGGTTTTGTTTTGTTTTGGTTTGTTTGCTGTTTTTATTGGGTTTTTTTAATTATCTAGATCTATATATTTAATTTTGTATATTTTTGGTAGTAGATTTTATTTTGTTGTGTTTTGTTTCATTTTATGTTGGGGGTTTTTTTTTGTCGGTTTTTTGTGTTTTTTGTTGTTGTTTTTTTTTTTTGCTGTTGTTTTTGGGGGTTATATTTATTCATACAGTAAATTAGAAAGACCGTCGAAATAACGAGAAGATGATCACCATAGAAGAAGGCGATAAGTCAATTAATTCTATATTTTATTATCTGTATTGATTTAAGTAGATAATATTTCTGTTTGGTTTTCTTTTTTCGTTAAGATTTTTAAATTGCTTTTGGTGTTGCATTGTATCATTTTTGCTTCATTCTTGTTTAGATTACCAAGATGCATTTGTGTTTTGTAAGTTATTTTTTTATTGTTGATGGATTTTTGTGAATTGGATTGCCTGTCTTTTAATCATATTGATTTGCTTGTGTGTTGTTGTTTTTCTTCGCTTTTATCATTGTTTCTGTCGGGTTTTTAAAACTGGGTTTTTTATGTTGTTTGTTTGTTTTTGTTTTGTTTGTTTGTTTGTTTGAGCTTTTATATGCATGTTTGTTTTTCATTGTATGCGTTTTTTATGTCTACACCTTTATCTTTCTTGTTTTTTTTATAATCTTCAATTCTTCTATTATTATGCTCGTTATTCTTCCCACTCAACAACAGACTAAACCGACCGAAACACTCCGCCGTGTCCGAGGCATACTTCCACTCATCGCCAAGGAGAGCAGACCCATCACCCAAGCCACTCAGGTTCCAACCCAGGAGGAAGTTTGATGGGCACTACGTGGACGTTCGTAAGTAAATTCACACATTAATCATAGGAAGCGCCTTGATACACGTAACAAGGTCATCATTATCATCATCATTATCATCATCATCATCATCATTACCATCATCGTCATCATCATCATAATCATCATTATTATCATCATCATCATTACCATCATCGTCATCATCATCATAATCATCATTATTATCATCATCATTATCATCATCATCATCATCATCATAATCATCATCATTATCATCATTATCATCATCATTATCATCATCATCATCATCATCATCATTATCATCATCATCATCATTATCATCATCATCATAATCATCATCATCATCATCACTATCATCATCATTATCATCATCATCATCATCATCATTATCATCATCATCATTATCATCACCATTATCATCATAATCATTATCATCATAATCATAATCATCATCATCATTATCATCATCATTATCATCATTATCATCATCATCATCATCATTATCATCATCATCATTATCATCATCATCATTATCATCATTATCATTATCATCACCATCATTATCATCACCATCATCATCATCATTATCATCATCATCATCACCATCATCATTACCATCATCATCATTATCATTATCATCATCATCATCATCATCATCATAATCATCATCATTATCATCATCATCATCTTTAACATAATCATCATCATCATCATTATCATCATCACCATCATTATCATCATCATCATCAACTTTATTATTAAAGTTATCTCCATTGATATGACTACTATAATCAAAATAAATAACTTGAACATGCGCGCCAACAATAATACTCAACTAGATAGTTGAGTCAGTTGGCTTATTGAAAGAAGAAAAAAAGGGCATAAATAGCTAATATGCTATTATTGACCTATTATACTCTTTAGACCTAATATTGACCTATTATGCTCTTTAGACCTAATATTGACCTATTATGCTCTTTAGACCTAAATCTAAGCGAGGACGGATTGGGTCACTAACGGATATGATGGCTCAAGCGGGTCATGCTAGTCTAGAGTACTTTATCAATATGATGTAAGGTACTCATAAGAATAGAATAGAATAGATGTTATCGACTTCATTTGATTAGGCCGTTGGCCTGTTGTCGAGTCTTTCCAGTTACTGAAAGTCTTGCATACAACATATTTATGTCTAATGCATATGCTTACCTGATCTTATGATCAGGGTCTAATTTATTGATACAC
>JAUEKR010051289.1:0-10640 GCA_031762895.1 Corambe burchi
TATATATTAAAGAAAATAGCATTGTTTTCTTCAGGAAAATTGGTGTATTTTCTCAAGTGCATAATGATGATGTCAAGTTGTTGACTTTTTTCTTCTTTTTTGTTTTTGTTTTGTCTCTGCGCATGACCGAGATATATTTTGTATCACGTAGCATTTTATTGATAATAACAGTAAATTCACAATGAAATTTGTATGATATATTCGTAATATTGTGGCGTGTAATTGCCATTCTCTTCTGAAAATCGCCTTTGAGCGTCCTGTGGTCTTATCATTTGTTTAGTGAATGAAAATAACGGTAGAATAAAATGATGCAAAGTATTATAGGAATAATGATAATGTGATGATTAGTATCTAAACGATTATAGATAAGTTGGATGCATTGATATAAACGTTTAATTAACATAGCAATATTTTACTCTGCATGATGACGAACTTGATTAGGTCAACCAATAACTACTTATGTTTCCGGCATTCAACAGTCCAATGAAACTAGACTATTTTCAACCTGATCAATAATTTCATTAAAAGAGTTGTCATGTTCATTCATGTTGTATATTTAATACGATGGGTTAAGTATATTTTTTGTTACTGTTCTTTATTTTTTCAAACAGCCTTCTCTGTGTTCATGGTGCTTTTGATTCGATTTTTGGCTTCATTTGTTGTCTGGCTCATCACCGTCTCGGCTCTTCTGGCCAGTATGGGTAAGTAGAGTAAGGGGAATAACTGAGGTTATATTTGTCCATAATATAACATACCAAGTTATTATCACTAGACTTAATTGTGATACAATGTTCTTATCAAGTGTAGCAAAAAAGGTTACAAATTTAGGCAACATTTATCGTTCAAACTTAATCCAAATGTATAAATATACATTAAAGTAAATAGAAAATAAACGTTAATACTGTAAAATTATCTAAGGGGAGTCATTAATCAATTTTGCTTAATTAATACATTGAATAACAAAAACATAATAATCTTACATTTTACATTATATTTGGATAAAACTTAAAAGAAAGTTGGCAAAATATGATCATATTTTTCATGAAAATCATTGACATTAAATACCTTGAATAGGAATTTTTTTTTTTTTATTTGTTTGTTTGTTGTTTGTTTGTTTGTTTTGTTATTTTGGCCTGTTTTCATATTTTTAAAATGATATTTTCTTTCAAAAAATGCATTTGTTTAAATTGAAATCATATTTTAATGTGTACAATAATATGGTCATCTGTGTTTCATTTTGCTTTGTTTTATTACGGTTTAATTGTTTACAAATAATATTTCCATCTTCTTCAAAGTAACTTTTTTCTATAACATTTTTTTTTTAATTTGGCATATCTTCATTTAATATAAGGGCATTCAATATCAAAACCATTATTACCCTTGTAAGCACTTGCTGAAATAATTGAAACTGTTATGTATTACCATGTGAAATAGGTATTTATTTGTGCTATTTATCAAATAGGTATTTATGTGTGAAGTACCTAGCTATTAATAATTTCTATCAATGTCTTCTACCCTTTCCCCAGTTGGCACTGCCTTCTTATGGTGGACTTTCATCTGCTATAAAAACAAACTAGATGAAGAAACCATGAGTAAAATGCCGTTGTTGGAAGTAGACATCAACAATGAATTGGCTTTCCTGTGTTTTTCCATCATTGCATCAGTTTTAACGGTACGTCCCTGAATAACATTATTTTGTAAGATGATAACAGCCAATGTCATATCTTTTTTTATGGTTTTTAATGGGAGATGACAAATTATTCAATTGATATAATCTTAAGTATTATTCATCATTATAATTTCATAGATTATTGTGGATTTGTTTATAATTGTTAGATTTATTACTTATGTTATCAAGACATACTTTTTATTTATTTAACATCTCTACACCTTCATAATGATTTCAAATATTCAACAAAATAACATTAAACTAACTAGATATCCAAGACTGCATTATTATAGTAATTTGTTTTCTATCTTTTTTCTTTTGTATATTTTTATACAGATAATTCTTATGATCATCTTATTTGTGACTCGTAAAAGATTGTCATTCGTCTCTTCACTGATCCAAGAGGCAGTTTCCTGTCTGATGGCTATGCCTCTTCTCATTGTGCAGCCTGTTTTCACCTTCATCATTCTCATTGCATTTTTTGGCTATTGGGTCGCTGTCCTTGCTTTTCTTTGCACTGCAGGTAAGCTGGTAAATTACTTTATGACCTACAAAAGTCTGAAAATATATTCCTTACTTCCAATGGAAATATAGGGCCACAATCATGACGCAGATGCAGATGCAGAATATGATTACCGGTTTATTTTGTATGCCTATTTAAAGAAACATGAGGTGTCAAAGCAGATATTGTTTTTGTTTTTTTGTTTTATGTCTTTATATATATATGCAATGAAACCTCATTAATTGAGATGCCTTAGTGAATTTTAAAATCTGTTTATAATAAAAAGATAGCTGTACCCAATCTTTGTAATTAAAATGGGTTTATGCTCATTTTTTATTAATCACTTCCACAGTTTATCAGATATGTGTATCAATTAATATGTAAATGATTATTCTAAGTCACAATGGCTACAAGCATTTATCAATTTTAAAAAAGAATCGTTTGTATAGAATAATATCTTCTTATCATATCATATATCATTATTATTATTATGGAGTTACTCCCCTTTTTATTTCTTGTGTTGGGTGGAATAGGTCAAAAGCTTTTTAATACTTTGTATAGTTCAAAGTTCACGATCTGTCATGTATACACAAAAATTAAATAATAAGCATTTCTAGGACTTATTACAATAAGTAAAGCAATAGAGGCTTTAAGTAATCAAAGTCAGCATAATGTGAGCATGTCTCTGCATACATTTGAATCAATTGCCATTGAATCATTGTATAATGAAAAAATATGTTTCCTATCTCACCAGAAATGCCCACTGTGATTGACCAGGGGCATGTAGCCTTCAAGGAGCATGAAACTGTCACATACTTCTGGTGGTACCACCTAGCAGGCCTCATTTGGATCAGTGAGTACATCATATCCTGCCAAGCATTTATCGTCTCTGGAGCTGTTGCCAGATGGTATTTCACCAGGTAAATCATGCTACTAATGCATTAAACATTTCATTACGGTGTCATCCATTTTATTCATTGTCCTAAAGTGCAGAATTTCCTTTTTTAGAAATTATTTGCTCTTCTACTTTTTCCCTTAACGTGTACGTGTTATGTATACCTACATTTTCTATTTTAATACAAATCATTAATATGTTACTAAAAATGGACATTTTTGTCTTTTTTATTAAGACAAAAAGGTGTTTTGTGTATTCATATCTAACTTTCTATTTTTCTTTCTCTACATTAGATTTATTCAATTGTAATTATTATGATGATAGACCCTATATTGGTCTCTTATATTATTTTTATAATTATTTTCTCGTTTTCTCTATTTTCCATTGTAGAGACAAAAAACAGCTTGGATTTCCAATCTTGAGTGTTCTTGGCCGTTTGATAGTTTTCCATCAAGGATCAGTTGCCTTGGGTTCATTGGTATTAACGCTTGCAAAACTGCCACGGACAATTCTTCTCTACATCTGCAAGAGGTGATTGACTAGACATTTTGAAATAAATAGTTGCATTCTTTTTACTTTTCAGATGAATTGAAGCATAATATCAATTTGGTAATAGATCTTTATTTTATTACAAGTATGGTTACTGTCATTGATACCACTTTTTTCTTGTTAAGACATTCTTTTGTATTACGTTCAATTTTTCTGATGGCATTTTGCCTTAAACCATAATTTATTTTCTTAATTTAGACCTAAAGCATTTTGAGATATTGTTAAATGACATGTGATTGTTGAATCAGAGAAAAAGAAAATTATTTATTACCCTTCTATCATAGATTAACATTATTATTTTCTAGTGAAATATCCTTGGATTTGGATACTCCATCAACAAGTGAATTTTTAATGATGTTTAACTTGATATTCTAATAGTATTAAGATTTATTTGATAATTTAAAAACAGCTGTACAAAAACATTTCATTTGATTTGACAACTAGCTGAACTTTGTTCCAGTATCCCTTTTGCTTTTAGCTGAGCTTTTCAAATTGCGCTGAGATAGTGACTTTGGGCAGTTTCCTTTTGTAGTTTGATCAAAACGCATTTTTAATCACTGCTAATGTGAACTTATGATCTCCTAGGTTTGTATTATATATCCAAGTGTTCTAGATGTCAGATCAAGAATCCGGGGTTTGAAAATTCCCTGAATAATTGTTGCGTCCTCAAGAACAATGAAATTAGTTATGAGTTTTTATTGATGTATAAATGTTCAATTCTTTTCTCATGTACAATGTTTTTATTCATTCTTTGCATTATTAGGTTGAGGAAATCAGAAAACAGCTGTGTACAGTTTTGTGTTAGCTGCTGTTGCTGTTGTCTATGGTGTATGGAGAAGTGTTTACGTTACTTGAATTCCAATGCATATACAATTGTTGGTGAGTAGAAACTTCTGAGACTGCTAATTTCTTATTGTTTTATAATACACCATTGTTTTTATGAATTAAAGTAAGAAAACAATATTTGTGTATCATCTTTGATTAATTATTGGCATTATGATGAGGGATTCATAATTTTGTGTTGTATGATGTACAAGGCAGCCTCCTGATAATGACGCATCAAAATTTTAAACAATTATCAATAGCAACATTTTTTTGAAGTCTCAAATTTATTTTTAGTATACATTATTAGTTTCTAAAGACTTCTTAATAACAACACACCAAGATAGTGATGTATCTCTGTTCTCCCTGACCATGTTGTTATCGGTAGAATCCTCTGTAATCTTTAATATTTTATTTCCTAGTATGTTATGCATGCAGCAAATAAAACATTTTATGTTGAATTATTTGTGACATTTTTCTCATTTCAGCTTGTAGTGGGAAAAACTTCTGCACTTCGGCTCAAAAGGTATTGAGCTCATCTTCTTTAAAATAGTTACATATGGATTATGCACATTCTCAATGTTGAAAATTTCCTTCAATGTTTCTTTACTGCAAATGTTATTGTGAGCTTTGTTGTTGGTCTGTCCTTTATTTACTGTATTTACAAATCATACTGATTTGAGTGGTTGACTTGTTGGAAAATTGTGTGATAAGAATGAGTGATCTATAATGCTATAGTAATTTCTTTGATTGAAAGGACATTATCATATTGAAGTCATTCATCTCAATAAATTATGTGCTGATTGTTATAAAACCTGCTCATCTTACTTGTTTCATGTTTTTTACTTTTCTTCTCCGCAGAGTCACTGCATTCTTATCAACAATACACTTAGAGTGACAGCCATCAACAGCTTGGGTGGCTTTGTCATTTTTCTTGCCAAGATGGGAGTTACGGCAGCAACAACGTCTGTTTGCATCATCTGGCTCAAGGTCAGAGAGTTAATGCATTATATTTCAGTAGTCTGTATGGTACTATAATATATTGTATGATATTGCTATATATTATTATCTACTTTATATGTATTTTAATAATAGCATTATTAAGATAAGCCTTAATCGAATATTCCCTTTTGGGATTAATAATGATTTGAATTTGAGTGGAATTGAGTTAAATTATTGTGGTTTTATTGCAAAATGAAATCATATTCATGTAAATTACTAGCTTGATATCCATTATCATAGATGTGTTTAAAATGAAGTGAACTTATTGAAAAGTAATGAATATTCATAGATGATCTGAATTATGTGATTTGATGAGGGTTTTTTATCGGATTAATTCACATCACTCTAAAAAATGTGCATTTTCAAAACAATTTTAATATAATATATTATATCCCTGCTGATTTCTATACATATTTTATGGAATTGCATATTAAAGGTTTAAAGTGTTTATTATTTGCTCTTTTCAATATTGGTTCTTAAATTTAAATTTCACCATAGAGGATAGCTTATGCAAAGATTTAGTTGACTACTCTTATAGCGTTGTTGTTGGGGAGCAAGAAAAAACATCGCTACATCCAAAGTTCGCTATTTCGTAATTAACATTGGTGTATAGAGGTGGTTCCATGAAAAAAAATGATTCTTACAACTGAAAATCGCTAAACCAAATTCACTTCAAGCTTATTTCTTTATACTGGATAAAGTTATCTTAAACTTATCAATATGAAATCATTCTCAGTTTTTCATGAAGTGTTCTTTTTTTTCTAATTTGCATAACTCCATGTAAATTTTAGCATCTTTATTAATGTCATTCGATATTTTTCTCCTTTCCAGAATCAAGATGATCTTCATTTCTATGCCATTCCAGTTTTGTTGGTGTGTGTCTTTGCTTTCTACATTGCTCATACGTTTCTTTCTCTTTATGAGGTAAGGATTTGTACTCAGAGTAAAAATTCACTTATTTTGATTAAGTTAATGTTTCTTTTAATTGCTATTTCAACTTTGTTTAGACATTCCTATTAATTAAATTAGCCCTACTAAATCACTTCATATCTATATTGGGTAATTTTCTCTTGCA
Organism: Corambe burchi; assembly: GCA_031762895.1. Classification (NCBI taxonomy): domain Eukaryota; kingdom Metazoa; phylum Mollusca; class Gastropoda; order Nudibranchia; family Onchidorididae; genus Corambe; species Corambe burchi. Next base: position 6,515 of record JAUEKR010051289.1, read on the forward strand.
CTTGGGAAGGGGTTGTTTGTTGCTGTTTGTTTGTTTTTTTGTTTGACGCTCTATGTTTAATTACTATATTATTTCACACTAACATTTTGTGTTCAATTGTTTTGTTTTGCTTCATTCTTTGCTTTGTGTGTATGAGTGTGTTTGTTTTAGTACTCGAGGTGTAAAGCTGAGTTGGTAGGGTGTAGGAATGCTGTGGCTGCTTTGGCTAAGGTCTTGGGTTTGATTCTTGCAAGAAAATTTATGTTGACTGCCTTGCTGATCTTTGGTAAAATCTGGCATTGCGATTTTAAGCAAATAAAATCCTGAAAGTATGTGCATAAAAACACCAAATTATACAAAAAGTATGCGACTAATTTATTTGAGCAAAACTGCTCAAATACTACCTACTAATTAAATGATTTGACATACTTTAAATTGCATGCGATCTTAAATTGATTCTATAAAATACTATAAATTATCTGTGAATGATGATTGAATTGCATTTATGAAAATAAATGTTCAGAAATTATCAAAATTTGTAATAATAGCATACCCGTATCAATGGAAGTAATGCAGTTACTATGATTAGGACCTTATGCAAAACAACAGGTTATGTATATTTTTTGTTCTTATGCACAATATAATGGTAATAGAATAGAATATAAGTTGTATTATAAGGGCAGCATGGAATTCTTGAATATAACTAATTAGAAGCTTTTTAAAGGGATTATAATATGAAAAATGAAAAAGAAGAATACCACTGAGAGAGATGGAAAAGGTGAAGTACCCGATATGTTAGAATGTAGAGAAAGTGCATTAGTGAATAATGAAGTACCATTTTGTACAAAAACAAAAGTGAAACAGAGCAGTAATTATAATATACAAAGAAATAGAGGAGGAAACAGACAAAGAAAAACAGATGGTAGATAGGCCTCCACTGTCTATAGAATATTTGCATTGCATTAATTATAGAAAAAAAAACGATAAAACTCAACTTAGCATCAAATTCATCCGTCCTCAGTTAATATTAATATCAATTAATATCGTTACCTATATGTGTGTACCAGCTATACGTATTACTACTACTATAAGGCTGGTTACTGCATTATTTATTATTTTCTCTACTGCTGCAGTCTAGGCTTAAACATTATAGTATCTTAAATTAAAATGTTTGCGTCTGTGTTTCAAAATCAACAAAATAAAGCTATATAACAAGATTTACCCAAAAATCCAAAATTTCGTGGCCGCGGCGCGTTGCATTCATAAAACTGCGATGCCAGTAAAATAGAATACCTGGCCATTAAGGCAGCTGTCTTGTTTGAAGAGAGATTGTAAAGCGACTAATTATTGTTATTTTTTTAGTATAATCCTTTATTGCAGATATTGCTTATACAATCGACTTCACTTGTAATGATCTCAGATGTGCCGAATTTTTATGTACCGGTAGCTCTTCATTTTTTTATAAAATGGCCCCTATACCACAATACAGAATGCAACAGTTGTAGTGAACTTCCGAACTGCCGATATAGTCATCCTTTTTCGTGGTCCCCCCCCCCACACACACCCCACACACCCCAACTACATGAGTACAAGGGAAGTCAACTGCACAATATTACTATGTAATTGTCATATACTAAAGATGTCAACAGTAATAAGCAAACATAATGGAGTCAGTTGGAAAGCTTGAAAGAAGAAGAATAATGAATGAAAATAATTTCACCTATGTTTTCCTTCATATTTCACCTCAATTGATCACAAACCGTAGATATAAATTATAAATGAGAATCTTTCATCTTCTACTTCAGACAATTATTGATGCCTTGCTATTATGTTACTGTGAAGACCGAGACTTAAACGACGGCTCAATTGAAAGACCATACTTTGGCAGCAGAAAGTTGATGGTAAGATTGGTTCCATTTAAATAATATTGTACTTCAATAAATAGGATATTTGATCAGCAGCATGTTAAGATTTTAGCACATCTTCTTTAATATTCCTATTCACGTCACACACATCATTTTATTAATAAAACCATTGAGTGTAGTTTACTCATATTTTCCCATTTTACTTCAGATTTCACTTACCAGATATTAAGCGTTAACGTTGTAGGATTCTAAATTTTATTTAAACTCATGTTCATGTTCCTATTCTTTCTTTTACAGTTGAGTATGTCTGAAAGTAGCCGAGGAATCAACAACTTATCTCGGACAAGGACAGAAAATCTTGAACCTGAATCGGAGCCAGCCCAAGTGTAACATTCCTACCAGTATTGATGATGCCCATCATTTTATCATTGATTTGACAAACTTTTATAGGTTCATGCTACTGTTTATAACTTCAAGATGCAAGAAAGTCAAAAAAGATTATTGTTTTGTTGTAGTATTTTTATATTAAGTTTATGTGAGAAAGGTTGGCTTATGTTTATATCTGAAGGGCTTAGATGCTAGTACTGCTATTAACCAAATCAAAATTTAACAATCACTTTTCTTTGATTACCATTGAAATCATTGAGAAGCTGATAATTGAATTTCTGGAAAAGTCAAGGAATGTGTATAGAACATTACAACACACTTTTCATTATGTTTTTTAAATCAGAACCAATCAGTTTACAAAAGAATAAATTTACCCTCGAAGATTTCCAAAATCATAATAATTTTGTAAACCTTCATTTAGAAAATCAATCCTTTCCTTTCCTATTTACTTTATCTTTTATAATCTCTTCCGATATTATTAATATTTTATCTGATTATCAATAATCACAAACTGAAATGATAGAACATTGCTTACATGCTTAGCAGCTATAACATTTTTACAAGTGACAAAATTCATGTTTTAATGAATTATTGATTATTTGGACAACGTAGCTGTATGTATTCATGCAATGGTGAACTTTGTTGCTGACGTTTATGAATATGTGTGATAGCATAGCTTAAATGGATTGTTTTAACTAATGTTTATCTCGGCTTATCATAAACCAATGAACCTCGAAATGTTTTTTTTAGGGATTCTGTTGTTACAAATCTTTGGGGGGAAAAAAGTATTGAAGGGTTTGATTACAAAATGTGATAAATACAATTTTATAAAAATCTATAAATATTTGTATTATACCTTTCATGTGAACTAAGTTTGCTTATTCAAATCTTGTGTGCAAAGCTGTACATACAGATAAAAGAAGTAAAGATTATCACCGCAGTCTTGAGGCACTTTACATCTCGTTCACTCATCCATCCAGCTGTAAACATTTAACACGAACAAGACATTCGCCTGTTAAGTGATTTACAATCGTTTCTGGACCAGGTATTCTATTTCACCAGAGTTCTGTACATATTCAGTTGTTACAAGACTCAAATCATAGTTTGTTTGATGTTTCTTTAACTCCAAACTGTTGTATTTCTGCAGCAGAATTTTATCTTTCTCTCAAGAAAATAAATGCAGAAATATCTTATTTTACAATCAAGCCCTTCAACCATATAGTATGACAATGACACTATATACTCAATTTGCTGATTCGCTAGCATGCAATAACTTAATTCTAAGAAAACCTTTAAAGTTTTGCAATTATTGGATTTTCTCTTAATTCATTTAGAAGAGATCATACGCGCTTTTTATTTCAGGATTTTCTCTTCGATTGAATAATTGGGTGGGGTTTGTTTTTTTTAAGTTGTACTATATTTTTGCTAACAAAATTTAAATAGCTTTTCACATTGTATCATTTGTAGTGTATTCCTGCAATTGGTATGCATTTCGTGAGAATTATACATCTCATTCACATAACTGCCACTGATTGTTTAATAATATTTTACTTTTATCTATCGTATGTTCTTCCTAGATGAATGTATTCTCTGTATTTCATTATATTATACTCGACAAAACAGCTGAAACATATTTATTTACATAATGTTATTTGATTTAATTTTTACATAAAGTTAAATAATCCTTTTATAATTTTATTATTGCTAACACTTTTATAAACTTTGTTGGGTTTTTTTATTCTTTGTTGATATTATTGTCTAATCTGATCCTTTTTTTAGTTGTAGGAATGGATGTTAATGTATGAGAAGAGGGTAGATGTGTGTTGAACTGGTTAATTTTTTTTTTTTTCATTTGCTTATAGGAAGGGATTTAATCTATTATATTCTCTTTTATA
>JAUEKR010051400.1:0-10637 GCA_031762895.1 Corambe burchi
AAAAGAGATTTAGTGTCAGAGGACGTTGTAAAGCTAATGCGGGGATGGGACGGAGTTATGTGATTTTACTCTAATTATAACACACAAGAGGAAACGAAAAAAAAATCAAACTTAAACCTACAATATAAAAAGAGATCTTAATTTGAAATCTATTGAGAAAACCACATTGTAAATTCTATTTATTATTTTACATTTTCAGACCAGTGACTGCAGAAGCCAAGGTTCAACATCGTCCTAAACCTCGATACGGGACTCTGCCTGGCACTAAGACACAGACAGCGGAGCAAGATTTCAACAGCACTTCTGACATCCGTGATGCTATCTATGAGCAGTGGTACATGGACAGGATAAAAAGTGCAAAGAAGAAGAAGAAAGAAGAGGAGAAGAAGAAAGCTGAAGAAGAGGCAAAGAAGAAACAAGTGAGTTTGTGTTTGCTGCTTGTTTTGATTGATTTTGTTTGGTGAGTGGTTTGGGGTGGGGAGGGTGTGTGTTTAAATTCTGCAGTTATTAGTATAATTTGAATGTATGTTCATCTTTTTATATTTTGTTTTTACTGTGATTTTTATTTTTTATTTACAATTAATCCAATACTTACATGAGTGACACAGTGGTTTAGTGTTTGGGTATATACAAATATTCCTCACACAACTAACCCCAGTTTGAAGGAAGTCCATTTAATGAGAAGAGGGAAGAATATTAATAGAGTTACCAAAGTGAACCCATTGCTAACTCCACCATCATATTTATATAAATTTAACCAAAGGATGGTACAGACATTGTCGTTGTTCCTTGTGCAGGGCTATTTGCATTTTTTGATTGTATTGGTGGCGCTGAACTTTAGTGAGACTTGGTTTACGGTTGAAAAAAAAAATGGCAAAATGCCTCTTTGGGCATAAAGTGAAGTTCAAAATAATAAAAATTTGTATAAACTTTATATTGTCATTGATATGTTATTGATAAACAATTCATTGTGTCCCATGGTGTTTTGATAATCATCTTCTATTCTCAGGAGGAGAAAGAGCGCTTACAGGAAGCTGAATTACTCTACAAAGCTCTCTTAAATTTGAATATTCAAAATGGCTGCCATCAAAAACTGGATGTGACTATACTACCACAGATTTTGACATTCTTAGTATCTATCCATATGTTTATACGACCAAAGAATGCAATAAAACTTGTTTGAAATATAAAACTAATCACAATTTTCCCCCCTCAAAACTAGATACTCATAATATTCATCATCCAAACCAGAAGTTGGTTCCTGCCAATTTTTAATTCAGCATACTCAAAAACCCCTGGCTGCAACATTTTTCCAGAAGTGCATGCCAAAACTACATACCTGCACCAGGAATCAAATGGTTTGAAGTACCTATAAGCTTTGAATTGTCATTTATAAATAATTCATAGTGTGCAATGGGGTTCTAATAGTGATTAAATTCTATCCTCAGGAGGAAAAAGAACGCTTACAGGAAGCTGAATTGTCCTACAAGGCGTGGGTGGAGCAGAAAAAGGAGACAGTATTCCGTGACCAAGCTAAGAAGAAACACAAGGAACTGGAACAGAAAATGAAAGAACATATGGAAAAGCAAGAAAAAGCTGATGAAGCGATGAAGGTAAGTTAATTGATACTTTAATTCATGAATTGGTGATTAAAGAGGTTGATGAACATTGTCATTATTATTACTATAAATTATTATGTAGGCCTACAGTGGATTATGTTTGTAGCGATGTTGTTTGGGGGAGTAGAAAAAGGATTGCTACATCGAAGTTCAATGCAACCATTGTATTATTTATGGTGGTAACAGGGCAGTTCCATGAAAAAAAAAGATTGCTACACCTGAAAATCGCAGCAATCGAGTTTGTTACAAGTGGAGTTAACCATTCTGCATTTTGAAATAAGTTTGCATTTTATGAAAATGCGCATACAGATTATTTTTAAAATGGGAATATGTGCATTAGAAATGTTATTAATCATTATCATTATTGTTATTGTTCTTTCTAAATACATATTGTGAGCATATGGTATTTATTTATCTTTTCTTAGACATTCAAACATTGGAAAGAAAAGAAAGACGCCATGATAAAGCATGAATTACACAAGAAGAAGAAGACTGAAGAGGAAAAGGAGAGAGAAAAAGAGGAGGAAGAATATCGCAAGAGAAAAGATAGGGAAACCGCTTTCCGAGGATGGTTTGTATTATAGTATTTATTTTTATTGTGCTAAATCCCTTGATACTTTAATTGAAATATGCGTTTTTTACTGAATGAGTGATTATTGTTATTGTTTGGTATCAGTGGTACATTGGCTAAGGACCTGAATTTGATGTAATGAGATTGCATGTCGAATGCTGATTGTGATGTTGAAATAAACATTGCTACCTCCTGCATCCAAGTCAGGTGTTTCATGGAATTTGGGTTCATAAACTGTAGAAAAAAACAACAACAATGGGCTGGCATCCTATTCAGGTGGTTGGGAACTCTCAAACAGGATAGTTATCATGAACGTTTTATGTATTTTGATATAAATTTACTTTGATTAAAGTTTAAAGTTCTAAAAACTGATACACTGAAACGTAGATTGGGAATATGACAAAGACAGGAAGAAGCACTTTGATTAAAGTTGATGCATTGCATTATACTTAGACTTAAGTTCAATTAGCTCTTGTAACTTTCCATCTTTTTTACTCTTAAATTTTCAATACTAGGAAATCAAAGAAAGAGAAGGAACTTCATGAACAGAGACGCAAGCTTCAGCAAGAGAAAGACGATGCTAGAAGGAAGAAAGAAGAGGAGATGGAAAAAGAGCGACGCAAGGAAGAGGATGCGATGAATAAATATTATGAATGGATGGAAACTAAGGTAGATTTTGAAGTTTTTACTTTCTTCTGTCATTTTCTTTCTTCTCTTCTTTCAATATTGCCAACTGACTCAATTGTGCTTGAGTATTACTGTTGACGGGGTAGGAATGTTTAAAATTTTGCTTTCATATGTAACCTCGTAATCATTAATTTTATCTTCGTCATTTATCCACTCTTTGGTTTTACTCTGTTAGTTATTGCCTATCACATTAGCACTACCTGTTCTGAAGAAGGTGTTTGATCGAAAGTGTTCATTGTCGTCATGTTTGTCTTTTGTCTAGGTTGTTCCTGTCTAGTTGAGATCTCAAACCCCTTTTCTTCCTATATCTGCAGTGCTTTTCCATTGCTCAATGATTTTTGTTTTTATTTTTTCAACCCTCTTGGGTGAATGAATAATGTTGCATGTACTGTAGACAACGCTTGTAACCAAGTTGGGTATTGTGATCTTCGGATGTATTAATCTTCGTTCATTGTGTGGTTACTGATGCAGCACATGCTTAATACAGTGTTGTAGCAAACTTCTGATGTAGCTATCATTTGTCAGATCCCTCAGCGACATTACTTCAAGCTTTCTGTAATGTATTTAAAACATGAACAGCAAATCTAGAAGTCCAGCAGCTGTAGACGTATGCGTTATTAAAGATCTATTTGTATGTGAAGGGTTTAAATAAATACAAACAACAACCAAACCCCAACAAAGCAATAATAATTTGATCATGTTTGAAAATACCTTCAATTCATTGTCTTCTTCTTCTTGTTCGCCCCTCAAATCCACTGTACACATTGTTTTTGAAAAAAAAAACAAACAAAGAAAAGAGGGAAATATAGTTTGATGATGTTGCATATAAAATTAGATGTTTTTAGTAAATGTTGATATGAAAATAATGGTCTTTTACACCCTATTTTTTTGTTTGTACCACTTCCTCTCTCTGTCTCTGTCACTTGATATCTTTTTGGTTTATTTGCTTTTGCTGATGAAGGAACTATTTCAGAATGTTAATTGTAGTCTTTGTCTTTATTACATAGAGCCCGTTCATACCTGTTTCTTTATTTGTGTATATTGATTAATTAATAAACTTTTTATTTTTTATATTTCTTTAGGAGAAGCAAACACGACTTGAGAAGAAACGTAGTAAGCAAAGGATTATGTCAGAAGATGACTACTATAAACCTGCCTGGTCACCTGCTAGTAAAACTATTCCATTTGGCAGATGATTTTCTGGCTTATTTTCATTTCACTGTGGAAAATACGTTCAAGCATGTCTTCAAATTGTTTATGAAAATGGGTTAAAACTATCATTAAATTCCATGTTCCATTTTTTTTTCTCTTGGTATATTTATGTATGTATGGTATGAATATAATTTATAGATTGATATTAATAGAGTTATAGTGAAGGACGAACTAGCCTAATATCTCTTATGCTTATTCTTATCTTTTTAACCTCAATTTCCTGTAAAATTTAAAAGTGCACTTACGTTTATATTTCATATTTTCATCTAATTGGCAATTTTTGTAATGAAATTTGGATTTGGCGCAGTTTCTAGATGTTTACCAAATTTGTATTTCAAATGTTCATTAATGATGCTTACTATTTGTTAATGATGGTGACACTGTGTCTGTTGGATCTGACTTTTAATTTGATTTTATAAAGCGGAATTGTATTAAAACAAGATAAACTAAAAAAATACCTGCCTAATTATCTTGATTATCATACAAAACAAAACAATGTGAAAAAAAAATCAATTTATATTCAGAATTGCTTTAAACAAATGTGTATGGATTAATGCTGATCACTTTAATTATATGTGAACAAGACCCTTACTCATTGTGTAAAATTCCGTCCTTTACTTATGTGAAAATATTTCAATAATGTATATTATTCCTTGTGTCAAAAATATATTAAATATGAAAATTTAAACTCAAATTCATTCCAAGATGCACTAGTAAAACAAAATTGATCTTATTTTAATATATCTAATATGGGCGGATGCTAGACTTCTCTGTTAACAATCCTACTAATAAGCTCTGTATTTGACGGTATACTTGTTGCGACTGTCTATATATATGTGTACGCAAATGGCTATTCTTGTTGGTTGACGCTTGTAAACCCATTTTGGAGGTCTAGAAAATATTTCTTTACTCAAAACCTTTAGAGTTATTGTACAAAATGTGTTAAAATTTTCTCTTTAACCAACCCCCCCCTCAACAAAACAGCAAAAAACAAACTCATAAGCAAAAGACACACACAAAAAAAAAATTGAATTGATTATGGTACTGTTTAAAGAGTTGTTTTTATAAAAAAAATGTTAATTTGAACTTTTTTATGTTAACGTAATATTTATTTAAAAATGTTTTAAAATCCTCAATTTCTTTTGTACTTTGATTGAGAATATTTTGTTAATTTATTGATCTCATTATTTAGTGAAATGCAGATTGTCTTCAATATATACTCACTTCGGCAACATGAAAAAGTCTAGAAACAAACAAGATAAAAGAAATACAAACATCAACCACAACAAGGCGATAAAAGAAAATCCATGAAATAAAACCAAGATAAAAACCAACGCATCTCTTAAATAGAAAAATAGTCAGAGGGCATGAATTGAATACAATAATGATTTTAGTCTTATTAGAGGAAAGGTGCTTTTTCATTGAAGTGATCCATAACTATTCTTACCATATTTTTCAAATTAATTCCATTAAAAATGACAAAAATCTATTATAAGAGCACATTTATAATCAAATGATAAAACAATGTTATAAATATAACACCATGCATCTTATTTAAGTCATTCATTTATCTTTCACCTCAATGTGTATTTTGTATATTTACCCCATTTTAAACTGTTATACTTTACCCTTCTAAACAAAAAAAAAAAAAACCCAACAAAAAACAAAACAAAAAACCCAAATAAAAACACCAAAAAAAAAAAAAAATGAGAAAGAACTATGCCAAAAGAAAAAAAAACAACAAACAAACCAAAACTCCTCTCCTTTTAACAAAAATGAAAAAAAAAAGAAAACTGACAAAAAAGTTGACTAGAAAAACTAACACAAACCCTCCTCCCCCCCCCCCCAAAAAAAAAACAAACAACACAAAACAAAATATAATAACTAGGTTGAATAAAATCAACTTCATCCATGTAAAACAGTTTTTAAAATAATTTAACCAAGCCTGGTGATCCCAAGGTTCATTTTCATCATTACTTTAAATATGCTTGCATACTTTGTGATAAATTTTGTGTAATGTTCAACTGTTTGTGTTTACTAAGCTTTTTTATTATTTAATTTGATTGTCATTGTTATTATAATCATATTCACCATTATCATCATCATATCATTACTGTTAGTCATAATCATCAATAAACTTATCATAATACAATTTTATCATAACTAATATAATGTGTAATCTGATAATGTGTATTATATTTATTCGTACTTCTTATTTTTATTTGATTATTTACAATTACTTGGTGGCATGGTTATCTCAGTAAGAAAGGCTCCAGACTGCTGTGGCTATTGTGACATACAATGTTCTTATGTTTATTTTCTACTATGTTTACTTGCGTTTTTTCTTTACATAAGAAATTTGCGTCCATTGCTTCACTGGATTCTGTTGGAAAACAGTAACCTGTCGTTAAGGCAGCTGTCTTCTCCGAAACAAAATTTGAACACGCCTTACAAGTTGATGTCTCGTCAGTGTTAATTTTTACTGTTGCCTGTAGGACTTAACGATATTAATGCACCTTGATACTTAGGTGATAAGTATGCTATATAAATGCAATGTTTACTTCATATTTTTATACATTTATTTACCATGGTGTTTCAATCAATAGTTGCCTAAAGTTTTATTCATTTATGCTATCTGAGAAATCTATTGATTATAACACCATAACTTACAAAGAAAGCCTGAAAGCCGTCAAGTTTCATTAATCTTGTGAATTGTGATTATTATATTTATTTATATTTAATTTAAATTTTTTTTTATACAACATATATTTATACATATAGTATATACAGTGTAAGTCAGATATAATGTTGTCGTTGGGACTGGGACCAGAGTGCTGTTGTCTAAGACTTAGTTGAATTAGAATGAAGGAAGGTAAACTAGGATTTCTAATGTCCTCGTTGAACCAACTTCTTGTTAAGTCCGATACCGTGGGATGTGATTTCATCTGTATATATGTAGGAATATTTTTCAGACTGTTTACAATTTTAGTCCAGTTTCATCAATCTATGTTACAAGTATTATGCTTGTTTATATATCCATCTTATCTACTTAAGAATATATTATTTACTATTGTCCATTATTTACAATTACAGTACAGATATTGATTGAATAAATGTATTTCTTACTTTCTCTTTTTGAATTATGTTTCCTTTTGTTGAATTATATATTGCTATTTTATCTATTCTACTTTTCATTATGCTTGATGATTTATTATTCACTAATACAGTGGAGCATCTCTAATTGGAAATCGTTGAAGACTTGAACATTTTCTCAGTTACCCATGTTTCCCGACTGCAGAGGTAAAATTATGCTTCATTCAAAACAATTTGTTGCCTGTGATTACATATTGAATTGGCGGGTGTCCCAATTACAGAGGGTCCCAATTAGAGAGGTTCCACCGTAGTTGAAATTTGGGGTGTTGGTTTTATTTCTACTTATTTTTATATGTTTTACATTTAATTAATCATATGTTCATCTTAGTTTACTTGATTAAATAATATCACATAGTAAATATAGATCCATCATTTAATCTCTTTAAGTTTTAATCTCTTTTTACTTAACATATATTTTTATTTTCGTTTAGATGCTTCTTTTATTGATATGTTTAGCTCATTTTATTAATTAATAAGTATAAAGCAAAAAAAAAAGAAGAATAATATACAATAATTTCTTCATCATTTTAACCATTTTTAGTTATGCTTATTGATATTTTTTTAGGAAGCTAAATTCCTACACATTGTTCCAGTACATTTTTAATTATATGCTTTATTGCTATTTTCATTAATTCCATATTGTTTGCTATCATTCAATGCTCTTTGTGATTGTTACAATTGTTAACATATTAGTAATAAGTTTACATTTAAATTCAATTTGAATGATGATTTTAAGTGTAATATTACTCTACAATTGTATGGAAATAGTTTAGATGTAGGAGTTATAACATTTATTTGATATTTTACTTGTTTTGATTCTATTTTGATAAGTAATTTGTCTATGTATTTTATCCATTCCAATGTTTCTTATACATGTATATAAGTTCAATAAACTGACGTACAACAATTACTTCCAATGTTTATTTGCTTCTACAGTAGTGTCCGCCTTAATGCCCGCCGCCTAAATGCCCGTTTTGCCTTAATGCCCTCTTATCTCGACGAACGGCTACTTAGAAATGGTCACTTCCTTACCAATTGGAATTCTGGCTTAATGCCCGCTCCGCCTAAATGCCCGTTTTTTCTGCTTCCCAAGCACCGTGCATTTAAGCGGACACTTCTGTATAAGAAAAAATAAAATCATATGAATATTTAATCCAATCATGTATGCTCGCCATTTGTAAACCAATCTCGAATGAGTAACACTGAATCCCGAATAAGTAAAACTGAATGTATTCCACTGGAAACAGCTATAAAGAGTTTTATGAATATTCTTTCCAATGAAAATTTCAAATAGCTTCTTATATAAAACGTGTAAATGAATTCTGTCTTTCAATTCAATTTTTGAAAGCTAGATGGAGGCTTTTCGGACATACATATATGAAAAAGAATCCTTGCAACCACAGTAATGACATATTTTATATCATCAATGCAAAAACAAACTAACAAAGAACAAAAAAACAAAACAAAACAAAATAAATTAAAAACGAAAACAAAAGACAGATCAACAACACTTCCAATAGCACTGAATAATTATGTACAGGACCTTAAAAACAATACTGCCAAACTACAAAGAATACATCAGAGAGCTTGCACAGAACATAACAAAGTGGTCACATTATATTGCAAGAATATGTAAGACATCTTTGTAATCTAGCCACCATGATAGCAGAAGGCAATACGTCAATTAAGTCATAGGAAGTGAAAAACCAGCATAAAACAAACTAGACGTCTAGTAACAGCGAAAAACACCAACATCAGCGAAACCTCGATTTCAGACACCAATCAAAAGCAGAATTGAACTATCACTATCCAGAAGTTTTTTATAATTTATTAACTCATCAAATAACTATATTCTACTTTTGGCGTTGAAAAATAAATAGTGGTGGCCGTGGATAGGAAGGGGAGATCCAAATTTTGGATTATATCATATGTTAAATGAATGGAGGATAACTTGTACGGTACACAGACAGTATTTATACATTACATTTCAGAAAGGGTAGATATAGTATATCAATATCAGCGGCAATTCTAAAGACTTTTGTATAAAATTATACTTAAATACTGAATCATCATAAATAACTGATGTCAGTCTTTAATAATGTGCGTTCTGAAAGTCGGAGAGGAGGGAGGAGTGGGGCTCGTTATGGGAATAGATGTAAAGGACGAATCAAAGAAACATAGGAGAAATAAACAAAACAGAGTGTTTTCTCTGGAAACAGGACATTCAGCGGCTACATACAGACATACTCTGAGGTTTATAGTGGTAAAGGATTCAGCTCGTTATCAACAGTTCGAGGGTTCGAATCCGCTTCGCAGCAACGCAAAGTTAAATCTATGGGAAATGTTTTTACACACATTTCCTTACTTCACTCAGATGCGATGAATACTCTGCCCTACATAGGTAGAGATGGATATTGTCAGAATGTTAGAATAATGCAGCAGCTCTTCTGTATGCTCAACAAGAAGTTAAGATCGAATTAAAATGAACATGCTTTTCGGTAGCCTCTTTTGTGAAGTAAGTTACTTTGAGCTTTAAAAATATGTTGAAAAGTGTTGTATAAGTGTTATACTTTTCCCGTTTTATCGGAGAAGATAGGATTTCGTGTGCAACTAAAGGAGTAACGATTTGAGATTACAGACGAGGCTCCACTTGAGTGTAGTGGTGTCATTATAAAATGTATTTCTTATCATAATAATGAATTCACAATTTTAAGAATATAAGAATGTAAGAATAGCATCACGCCAAAAAAAAAAAATTAAAAAAATCAATAAAATACGCATACTATACAGAAAATAACATTGCTCTAGGTTGAATAGATATTCAACTAGGCATATTTGAATGGTTTATGGTGGAAAAGAAAAAAAACCAACAACCCAACAACACAACAACTAAATAAAAAGCAACAACCTAGAATAAAAAAAATAACGCAACCCTATGTCCACCGCCGTCAATTAAGACACTTACTAGGTATCAAATGGGAAGAAAAGATAACAACAGAGCACCTTTACCAACGATGCCGCTGCAGCACAATATAGTGTGACTGTTACAGCTGCTAGACGACGATTGCTTGGACATGTCCTGCGCCTCAATAACGACACTCCGGCCCAGGCAGCAATGACAACATATTTTAATAGCGACGGCCCGAAATTCCGTGGAAGACCACCATGCAACCTTCCGAACTTGATAAGCAAAGATCTTGAGGAAATAATCTCAATACCACAACAGGTGGTAGATCATTCGTACGCGGTCCCGGAAATCTTCAACGAGCTAAAAATCAAACAACACCTGGAAGCACTTCGATCTCTCGCCCATGACCGGGACAAATGGAAAGAACTGACGAGTGTTGCAACTCAAAACTGTTGGCAAGCGATCTAACGCGAGAGCCACTTACATA
>JAUEKR010051511.1:0-10634 GCA_031762895.1 Corambe burchi
AAGAATGTAATTATCCTTGGTGTGACGACCTGATGTAGTCAAAACCTTCTTAATAAATTCAATGCCTGTCCCTTCTTCTTCTCTCTCTCTCTCTCTCTCTCTCTCTCCCTCTCCCTCTCCATCTCTCATCCTCTCTCTCTTTCTCTCTATCGATATATCAACCTATCTAACACTCACTCGTACTTTCGTTCCATCTCTCTTTTTCTCTCTTCTCTCTCATTAATGGTTTATATTGAATCCATTCTTAATCATTAACTCGTTTTATTTTCTTTCTATTTCTACTTTCAGATTAATCAGGAGCCATTGATAGAGTCTTGGTATCATTTATTGAGATTTTGGATAAAGTGGAGCTAGAAACCATCACTCCAGTTATGCAAAAAGCAATACTTACGTGATTTTTAACTCAAATAGCAACTGTAACAAATCTCCCTACTAAGATCATGGATTTTACCCAGACTATTAGTGACTAATTGCAAATTAATCAAACAGCGAAAAAGGAGAATCAATCTTGAGTTTCTTTCCAATCAATCGTATTCCTGATTTTCCTCGTTTTTTCTCCTTTTCTTCATTTCTTGAAAAAGAAAAAAAACAATTCTTACAAAATGATGAAGTCAAGTCGACGCAAACAAACAAACCCAAATAGAGTATCTTCTGGTCCTCACGACCCAGATAAACTCATGGATCTAAGCACTAACCCTTCTAAACCAGACGATCCTGCTGCGACTTTGGAGCGAGCTCCATCTCCAGAAGAACAAGACCAAACCGCACACAGACGGGAATCAAACTCGGTACATAGCGATGACGGCAGCCCATCTCCTCCACCTCGATCCAATGGAGATGATGATGATGGCGGGGACTACGATGCACCTTTGAACATGACAATGGCTGTCTTCTCTTGTGCGCACTGTCCAGAGACATTCTCCAACATGCAGGACCTCAACTGTCATAAAATGGACACACACGGTCCCGAAATGAAGCGCATGCGCAAAGACGTAGAAGACACGCCTGACGATTATCCTACGGCATACCATCGGTTAGGAAGAGAACTTCACGGCAGCACAGATGGGTTATCTATCCCCAACGGACACGAGAAGATTCCAGGAGGGAATGAGTCGTCTCCCTTGCCGTCTTATTCCGACACTTCGTCTCCATCATCGGGACATACGCCTGTTAATCAACGCATGCCTAAGTCGTCATTGGATTTCAACCGTGAAGAAGGAAGATCTCCTTCTGACTACCCACCAGATTTGAACTTGAACTTTTCAAAAAAGGAAAGAGAAGAAGGGATTGCTGTTGGAAGTATGGGCGATCAGTCTTGGAGTAATGGCAATGGGAAATCTGAACGGATATTTCACATGGATGCTTATTGCGACTTATGCGATCGTGAGTTTTGCAATAAGTATTTCTTGAAGACCCACAAAGCTAATAAACACGGGGTTTACGAAGATAGTTCTCCGCCCGCAGGAAGCGTTCCTTTGCCTTTACACGGCATGATGGGGACACCTGATCAAAACTCGCCATTCAATTTTAAATTGGACTCTATGAAGCAGCCTCTACCTGGGACTGAACCAGGAATGCCGTGGTCGTTCAAGCTTGAACCTTCAACCGCATCGTCACCTGTTTCATCATCATCGTCATCAGCCCAGCAAGCACCTAAGAAACCGGGCACTCCTTCCATCACCAGTGGTCAGCAGCCGTCAAAAATGATGGATTCACCTCTTCCGATGTTCCCACTTCCTATGTCAAGCATGGACAATTCTAAGAACATTTTCCCTGGCAAAGACAGTTTCCCGTCGATCACTTCATCTATGGAGTCTACAATAAGCTCCACTGCCATTCTCAATAGCATCACCAACAGCATTAAAGCAGCGCCTCCTTTGAATGATCCGAGCATGGAGGACTACTGCCACATTTGCCAAAAGCACTTTTGTAATAAGTATTACCTAAAGAAACACAAACAAGATGTCCACGGAATCGCTCCGGAAACTCCCTCCGGATCAAACAAAAGGTCAAGGTCAAGCATGCTTGATTCGATGCCGATCTCTTCTGCCAATCACATGATGCTTCCACAGCCACTCGCAGGACTCACCAGTATGCCCGGTCTTCCCGGAATGCCTGGACTTCCCAACATGCCCACTATGCCAAACATGCCTCCTGGAGTCATGGTCATCAACCCTTACAGCTTACCTCCCGTTGCTATCATTCCAACTGGCTCGCTTTTGCCAGGCCAGCAAATCCCTCCTCCTCCTCATCCCATGATATCCCAACCTCCTGGAATGCCTCCACTCGGGGAATCACCTCTCATGGCTTCCGCGCCAGGTTTGAACCCTAACCCTACAAACCTCACCCAATCGCCTCCTCTAAAATCAGGTAGTCATCTGCATTCAGACTCCGACCACGATCGTAGTAGTGCTGGAAGTTACAGCAGAGAAAGAGAAAGAGAGAGGGAAAGAGAGAGGGAAAGAGATAGAGATAGAGATAGAGAAAAGGAAAGAGACAGAGAAAGAGATAACGGAAGTGTTAATGGAAATAAATCTATTAATGGCCTCGGTGAAGGAGTAGGTGTTCACTGTAACGTGTGTGGAAAAGAATTCTGCAACGACTTTTACTTGCAAGTTCACATGGAGAGCAAACATAAAACAAGGAGACCGACCACAGATGAGGCTGAATCTCCCAGAGATAAAGCTTTGTCGCTTGTAAAGGAACCAAAGAGAGAAGGCAGTCGATCAAGTCCTCCTCCTTTAGCTTCTCTGAACAGTTTAGGCATCAAGCAAGAGGGTATGCTTATGCCTCCGATGTCTCCAATGGGTATTCGTGATGGGCGACTGATTTGCCGCCCTTGTAACAAAGAATTCAACGACCCCTACCTCTTCAATATCCACAGACTTCAGGAGCACGGATTCAATGAGATGATTGACACCAACCATATGGAAAGTGGGGAAATCACGGATAGGGAAGAGATGATTCGCAATATGAATCAATCTCTGGCTAGAATGGCCGCCGACGCCTCGGCTGTCAATTACGCGTCAGGTTTTGGCGGTCCTAAGATCGGAAAATCTTCTCCTGAAACCGTTGTCTGTGATATCTGCAATAAAGAAATCGCCAATCAGTATTTCCTCCGCGTGCACAAATTCAATGTCCATGGAATTGACCCAAGCACCAACGAAAAGTTTGACATTAAACCGCCTCTAAGTATGAGTTCTCCCATACCATTGGTTTCACACCCAAGGACACCACCTTCTTCCAACGTTATGACCATGTCTCCTCCGTCTCAACAGCCACTCAACATGGCGTCACTCAACCACGGAAAACATCCCATGCTTCCATTCTTGCCACCGAAAATTGACTTCAAGGACATGCCACCATTTGGAGACTTTGGTCGAGAGTTCAAAGGATTGAGAGAAATGCCTCCGTTTATGGCAGATTCCCTAAACAGTGAGCTCTTCCGATCACAAAATCGTAGAAATTTTGACCTCAACTTTTTTGGTTTCCCTTCTCTAGGTAAAATGCCTGGAGAAGACAATATGAAATTGAACTTCGACCCTGAAGCTTACTGTGAGATTTGCAAGAAGGAGTTTTGTAGCAAATACTTCCTCCGTACTCACAAACAGAACATTCACGGCATCAAGTGTGATATACCCACATCTTCAGCACCTCCTAAAACTAATGAGATTGAACGAATGACCAACAGCTTACCCATGAGGTCCAACTCAATTCCGGGCAACACTCCGAAGCCCAAGGACGTCGGTGACAAAAACTCTTGGCGGTGGAAAGAACCTGTCAACTCTTCACGAGTCATCTGTGATGTCTGCAACAAGGAAGTTTGCAACAAATATTTCTTGCGTACGCACAAGTTTAAAAAGCACGGTATTCCACCGAGTGCCCAATCTCCCAACGTTAGCGTCAGTGGTTCACCCGTTGCTTCTGATTGTGATACTGCTTCCAACGCGTCTAGTCAGCCCGATGATGTGAAGATGGGTCGTATGGACGGATTAAACAGCATGCCACAAATGATTCCACTTCCTCCATCGGATAAACTAGCGGACAAATTCCACCAGAAAAGTCCAAATAGCCTAAGAAGCCGTGACTACAGTCATAGCAACCATAACAATAACAACAACAACAATAACAACAACCATGAATACACTGAAACATGTCATGTATGCAGGCGAAGGTTCAAGAGCCCAAAACTGCTGAAAGAACATATTTGGAAGCACCATTCGTTGAATGAAACTATGGATCCACGGATGAAAAATGCCCCTCCCATTTATCCTTGCCAGGTTTGTGGTATTGATTTCCCCGCTGAGCTATCAGTCCAATTGCATTTGATTCAGGAGCACAACGCTAGAGTGACTCTGGAAACTGATGAGCCTCAGATCCCTACTGAAGAGCCAAGTTTGCCAAATGGCGAAGATGGTCGTCGTGGGAAGCTATACACCAGACAGTGGAGCGTCCGTAAGAATGCCCCTTATAGCAATAGAGTGAAGAAATACGTCTGCGACCATTGTGACTTCGCTTCTGTGTGGCTTTCATCCTTGTTAGACCATGAGCTTGAGCATCATGGAGTTACATCTCAAGAACCTCCGTCTAAACTCCAAGGCCAGTTTGTCATGGGCCCTAAAAGTTTCACTTGTTCTCACTGTCCAGCCGTATTCTCGTCTCATCTGCAAGCAGTCGACCATTTCAGACAAGCTCATATCAGGGCTCGTGGCGACACCAGCTTGAAAAACTCTTACCAGTCGAATCCAATTCGTTGCCCATCTTGTCCCTTCAAGACGCACTTTTTTTCCAGGATGAGAGTTCATGTCAAAAGGCATAACAAAAAGAGTCCGAAATATCAGCGCTCTAAGAATAACAACGTACGCCGATCGCTTATACTTATGGATCCCTCTATGCCTAATAATTCATTACTAAACCAATCAGCATCACCATCACCACCTCCTTCAGCAATGTTATCATCGACCTCCTCTCCTCCCCTTCCTCCCCGTTCCCATTCACCTTCAACGCACTCTCCTTCATCACCACTCCTTCCTTCCTCTGCACGGGTTCCCCCTTCCTTTTCACCATCCAATGACCACCTATCGCCAAGTCATGAAGATGGATTGAATCTCACTATGCCTACTATGACCTCTACCACTAACAATAATACTACATCAAGCAATAATACTAATACTCTGAATGCTGCGTACAAAGGCATCGCCGCTTCTTTGTTATCATCCTCCAACCAAGACGACATTAGAGACAGACATAGCTCATCCACGCCTAATGGAAAGGCTTCGACTAGAGAGGATATCCTTCTCCAAACTTACACTCTTCCCATGAGCCCCGTTGTCGTAGACACACCCGCTTTCAAGATGGCTGCTCAGAATTCTGCTGTGATTGGTTAGGAGTCTTGTCACGTGACTATCTTGATTTTGAAAAAAAAAGTATTGGACGTCTTTAACTTTGATGTTATATTATGATATGATATCGTGTAAGAATCATGAATTAAAATTAATATCATGAATGTATTATATGTAAATTATTACAGCATAGGAAATATGTTTGTACCATTAATAATTCAATATACCATTACAATGATTCCTAATTTATTCAAATATGTTGTTTTTATTTTTATTGTCTCACATTTTATTGCTTGTTTTGAATTGATTTGTTGAGAGATTTTCTCTTATACTTATTTTTTTTATGTTTTTCATCAAAATAAGAACATAGTAATCTGAATGTTAAACTTACAAGAGTGTAATATTGTTATTTTTCACACTGATTTTTTGCATTTAATATCTAAGACTAGGAAGATGCGGACAATTTGAATTTTTTTTAAGTATTGGTTTGTAGCGGGACGAGAATAATTTGAGTAATAATTCATGTAAGATAGTTACTATTTATTTATTTAATGTGCTATATATGGACATTTCTTATTACCAAATTAAATGTACCTTATACTTAAAGAAAAATGAAAATTATGATAAATAAATTTACCTTATGAAATTATTGGCTCATGTAACGATTATGATATTTTATAATCCGTGGTAGCAATATAAACCTGTACTATTGTTTAATTCTTATCTGCAATATGGTGTACTATAATTCATTCATATTTGTGTTATCAACCTATCTGTGTTTTTAACTGGGCAGCAATAACAACGTATAATGTGTTTGATTTTAATATTAATGAAAAGTATTTTGGTATGTGTATGTCTGTGATTGTGATTGTGATTGTGAGTTAATGAACAAATGTTGATAAATAATATTAGCATGTTTCGATTTATGTATAATTGTTAGTGAATAGACATAATTTGCAGTATCAATAACATTAACCAAATCATAATGGTAGTTGTAATGGTTGCATTTATTTTTTTTTAATAATAAAAACTTCGAGGTTTAACTTATTTGAGTAAGTTTATACTAAAGTCTTCTTACTCCCATTAATAGCACTATTATAGTTGTTCTTATTTATTTTGTTATTACAATTTGTTTTTTTTTTAAATTAATTCCAACTTTAAATCACAAAGTGATAGTCTCTGAAAATAGTTTAAATTAAATTATTTCATAATAATACATTTTTAATGTAGGCATATTCATATGTTTCTTTTACATTGATTTAGTGTTTGAAATTATGTAAGTACTGACCGTGCATCACAATTACAAATTTGTTGGGTTTTTTTCTCATTGTGTTAACAAATTGCTAATTACGGAACTTGAAAGATATGTTTCTTTGTGGTGGTACCAGTAATTCCATTTACTTATTAGTATAAAAAGCATTTATACTTTACTTCAAAACAGCATTATATTGATGCTGATTAGGGGAAACCTGAGTATTTCAAGACGATGATAATCTTATTCTTATTCACGGAGCATTTCCAGTAGGCAAATTCCACTGTATTTCTTATTCTTTTAACGACGGTTTTTATGCAAACCTGAGCATGAAGGAATATATACAGAGACGTGGAAGGAAGCAGCAATACCATACAATGATAGTAATTGATAGTAATAGGAGAGAACTTTTTTTTTTCAAATCTTATGATATTCATTTCTATGGTACCTCGGATTAGTTAGAGCTGTCTTTGCAATTGTTATACTATATATGTGCATTGATATTAAAGATAATACTGATATATTTCTGAACGAGTATTCGTATTATGTATGCATATCATATATATATTTTATGCATTTCCAATGCATTTAGTATGCATTTTATGTACTTCCATTGCTAGTGTTCTCCTCTATACTACTACTCGCCTTCTTCCCAATGAGTTGATTGTTCACTCCCAAATTGACTCATTCGCATGATCAAGTCACTGTGTAATTATACTTATGATAACCTTTTGGCCACATCGTTCATTCTATACTATATTATCATGTACATGTCTCGATTAAACTGATAAACTTAATCGTAAAGGTACCTATTCCTACTTTTTTCTTTTACTTTTAGTGTTCTTATAACTTTGATTTTTAAAGTGGACTTCCACTTTAAATTACATTTTAGTCTCATGTAAACCAATTTTTAATTATCTGAAATTTGATGGGTTTCAAAAAGGACGAATTATCTACTTAATAACGAAAATACTCTCAACCTAGACCTAAACTTCACAAGTTATTATGAAATATTCGTTCTTGCTCTATATTCCTCCATGAATATAATATATGCTAAACAATATTATTAATTATTATCCTATCACTACTTCAATGACTATGATGTACAGTATTATTGTTACTTCCATGTTTGTATGTATGAATATAACAGGGCTGCCAACTACCCTGAATTTTTTGGGATATCATGAATTCTAGCCCCCAATCCTGAAATCCCGAATTTTGTCTGAAAACCCTGAATTTTGGAGGTACTGGGCATATGATACCAAAAGCATTTGCCCAGTATCTCAAAAATTCATGGTTTTCAGACAAAATTTAGTAAAACATTTATGTTGTTTATTCATTCAGTGCATATTGCATATCTTTATTCCAATGTATCTCCAGAGGGATCGCCAGCTTTCAATAGTGTGTTTAACATCTTTATTAGCTTAAACTGTGACTTGCAAAGAGGTGAAAGTCTAAGAAATCTACTATTATGGTAAACATAGAATTATGATTGTGATATTTACTCAGATAAGAAAATCGTATTGTAATTTTATGATATAACAAATAATAACATAGTTTTTTACATCTTATTGTTCGGCAATTTAAGATTCTGCAGTAGGATCCTGAAGTTTCACACCCAAATCCCTAATTTTGAAGGCATGGATCCTTAATTATTTGTTTTGTGAGGTTGGCAGCCCTGATATATAATATACTCATGTACTGTAATACGACTTATCTTTGTCAAATGCTATGTTGATATGTTTGTTTTATCTTTCCTCTATCAAACAAATCAATCACGATGCAATTATTTTTTTGTTTTTCAATTTTTTAAAAGTACTACTGTTTTCATAAATTATTTATAATGTGTAATCCCATTCATGGTTTTATTATTATTAAAGCACCCCCAAACCTCAGGAATATCGTGTGATGCATATTACATTTTATATTATCATAAGATTATTATGATTATTATTATTATTATACAATATTCATGTAAATAGACTGCAGTTGATAAATTCCTTCATTCTATTCCTAAATAATTTAATTTTAATGATAATATTCCCAAAATCAATGATTTAGTTTATTGTTGTTGTTCTCTATATTTTTCTTGGAACTATCTAGCCTATTATTGTTGTTTGTTTGTTTTTCGCCTACTATTATGATTCGCAACCTTATGATGAAATCATTAAATATTTGTGTATATATTATTATATAGGTATTATATCAAACATATTGGTAGGAATATTATATCATTACTGATATTTATTTTAAATTATTCATTATAATTATAATGCTTATAATGCGTGCAATGTATAGATGTATTTTTCAATTGTGTACCCCATCACTATCACTTTTTCCTTACTGCATGACTATTTGTGGGTTTGTTTGTTTTACTGACTGGTTGTTTTCTGTTTTTATCAAACTGCAATTGCAATACAATAACTCATAACATAAATTTATCTTATTATTATTTGCGTAAAAACAATCGGGAATGATATTGAATTTACTGATATATACTATTGAGCGGATGTAGCTGATATCTATATATTATGCCTGTATGTTTCATTTTCTTTTTCTCTGTTTGTTTGTAAGTGCATCACCTAAATTAATATGAATTTTTTTATTTATGTTATACTCAATTATGTACGTCTAATATAATGCACACATTCTAAGTTAAAAAGCAATCAATAATCAATATTATGAGAGCAAGTTTTTTACAGTTTAAGTGACCTACTTATGCAAAGGAAATGTGATAGTGATAATTTGGTTTGTGTGCGTTTTATTTTTTTTGTTTTTTGTTTTTTTTTTTTGTTTTTTGAGGGGGGGGGGGATTAGAAAAGGCAAGGAAGTGTAATTATTGTAGTATTGTATTGTATTGGAACATTTACAGTAAATTACAAGTGTGATATAATCAGCGTTATAATATCATAGTTATAGTATGTATATTATATTACGCACTTGGCTGTAAACAAAAATGTAATGCATACCTTTTTATTTTCCTGACTTACTATCTTGACTTATGGCCGTGTCGCGGCCCAGTTATCCAACTGGGTCGCTACGGCTGCTTTGAGAATTTTCGATGTGTGTACTCTCCAAAGTTATCTGTTCTGAGCTTAAGATGTTATGTCATTCAAGTCATTTATTGATGTGAGTCTGTTGCGACGGTTCATGCTTGACAGGTTTCTTATGATTATTTTATGTTCCAGCAGTGATATAATATTATTATCAATAGCAATAGCATATTTTCCAAATAAATTTGAATAAAATCGAACTCAATAGACCGAACTTATTGTTTATCTGAAAATGTAAATAAGAGTAGGAGTCGGATAACGTGGGAATGAATGAGAAGGAAGATACTTTGATTTTGTTAACCAATGGACTCACAAGGTTTATAAATGTGTCTATAAATCTAATATTAATTATGATACTTTTGCTTATATGATGCATTGCATTTAATAACATGTAATTCGATTGGTGATATATTATTATTATTATTATTATTATTATTATTATTCCTATTAAAATTCCCCAATATCGTTGTGATCACTATAGATACGGTCATTATCACTATTATTGATTCTATGATTATTAAAAAAAATGTCTTGAATTTTAATTATTATCATTAAAATCAAGCAATTGATTGATTGTAATGAATGCTTTGACTTATTTCATTGCTGCTATGTAGTAAGTGTGTTGTTGATATACATTCATTATTATCACTCATATTACATTACAATGACATAATAATTTATTTATTGCAATACTTTTTTTTTTTAATTTTTAATTGTCAGGGATGTTTATGCCCATTGCTGTTTTTTTTTAGTTTAATGATATTATTAAGGACAGTGATGATAATTAACACTAATTAATACACATGAAAGTCAACTTTGTTTTAGTTGTTTGTTGTTTAGTTAATTTTGATCTATTTTTATTTATTTTTTAGGAATCCATCGTCTCTTTAGTATTATAAGTATAGAGATAAATACTATCATATTATGTTAATATAGTTAATATCAGTTTTTAATACAGGCCTATTTATTATTCTTAATGTTATTATT
>JAUEKR010051622.1:0-10633 GCA_031762895.1 Corambe burchi
ATAATAATAATAATAATAATAATAATAATAATAATAATAATAATAATAATAATAATAATAATAATAATGATAATATAGAAATTTATAAAACGCAAGATATCTCGTTCTGAGAGCAAGCTCTTGGTTTTTTTGTGACCCTATGGTCATCATAAAGTATATATTATATCAACTAAAATCATTCTAAAATACATGAGGATATTTATCAATCAAATCAATCAATGCATTAAAATTAGATAATTAAGGAAATAAAAATGTTTTAAAGGGTGTTTAAAAATTTTCAATTGATGGTGATTCTCTAATACTCGGAGGCAGATCATTCCAAGCAACTGCTGCGAAATGTTAGAAAGATCCCGTACCTGCCATCTTAGCTATTCTAGGGAAGGTTAATATGGTTGTATCTAGGAACTTCTGAGTTTCTGCGCAGGTTTTTGCATTTCCAAAACATGGGACAAGTAGATAGAGGAGGAGCCGTTGCCGCTGATGGCTTTAAAAACCAAAGTAAACACTTTTAAGGAAATCCATTTCAATATGGGAAGCCAATGGAGTTCATTTAAAATAGAACTAACGCTATCAGATTTTGCCTCACGCAAAACCAGACGTGCAGCGTTGTTTTGAATGGCCTGCACTCGACCTATGCTATTTTGTGGAATCCCACTTAGAATATAATTGCAATAATCCATCCATTCTAGAACACAATAAAGAAGAAACGATTTTTTTTTTTAAATATAGAAATAAACTTGAAGCGTTGGACATATGATTATTGGATGAAGAACACGACGTTTTCTTATTGATTGAATGATACGTTGAATTGAGCATTACATCGTCCACAAGGCTATCGGCCCATATTTAATTCATTATCTGAGCACAGCTAATTGTGAATTTGAAAATACAATATTGATAAAAGAGTCAAAAGTACAACATAATGTAAACATTCAAAACAAAACAAAACTGAAATACACGTAATAAATCCAAATTCTATAGAAGTGAAGAAAAAAAAAAGAAATATACCCACCCCCTCCCTACTCCAAAAAATACTCGACCCCACTAAGTGATGCAAATAAATTGTTAGACATATTCTATACAACTACATTTAAGGGGAATTATTCATGGTTTAAAAAGGATCATTGGGTTGGATGGTAATAAGGTGGCTGTAAGCAGTGGCTGCTACAAAAATGTGTCGTCACTGTTAAATGTTTTCTGTTGGCTGGGGGAGTAAATGAGATCATGTCGTAAAGCACCTTAAGACAAGTGATAACATTGATAGTGACCGATATTTCTATTGTGACGTGTTCAAATCAGTTGGTAGAGGCGTTGAACTGCTGCGGCTGCTACGACAATGTTTCCGCACGCTACTACAGTTGTTGATTGGGCAATAAAATTTGCGTCGAATTCCTCACTAAACTATCATGAAATAGAGTACTTGGCCGTCAAGACAGCTCTCTTATAAAACACCCGATTGTAATATGTCTAATAGGTGAATGTCTTGTCACAGTTAAATGTTTGCTGTTGGCTGGGGAGTTAAAGAGATTATATAAAGCGGCTTAAGACATTGGTGATAAGTGCGCTGAATGAAAAAATGCTTTAATTCTAAAGATGAGTTGATGGGATGCTATCGGTCAATATTACAATATTTACTTCCATAAGTTTAAAAATATGCCACTAATATTCATCCCCAAAGGGAAATTCGACTTTCGGTTTTTCACCGTAAACCGAGCCTCGTCGGATGTCCAGCGCGGCCAACGTAAGCAATTAGTGTAAATAATCTTGCTCAAGGGTTAACCACAATGCCTCCACCGAAGATCGAACTCGTAACTCTTCGATCCTCAGTCCAAGGCCTTAACCACACGGCCACCGCGCATTGTAGCAAAATCGTAATGAATTAATCATGATATAACACTGCTCTCTCTCTCACTATGTACATTTTTCTGTTCTAATCGATGTTATAGTAACATGTCTCCGTCTCATATTACTTACAACCAACCGTGGAATTATATTCAAGTCTCACCTCACTGTATCCGGAATGTGACAAAACACTTGGTAGAACCTTTGATTCACACGAACCCTCACATTTCCTTAGAGTTACATTAGCCATACATCTGGCACTCACTGTGCTTCCTCCGTGTGCTACGATCATTTCCTGGGCTATCGATGTGTGGATTTCCTGCAAATGTAGAGCACATAATATTAATAATAACGTAAGAATTACCCGTGAAAATTACTACCGGGTTACCCGCGGGTATCGACTTCATTACCCGGAAGTCCAGCGCGGCCAACGTAAGCAACTAGAGTAAATGACCTCGCTCAAGGGTTAACCACAATGCCTCCACCGAGGATCGAACCCGTAACCCTTCGATCCGCAGTCCAATGCCTTAACCGCTCGGCCATCGTGACATCATTATAATGCGACTGTAATTCCTTTCTTTCTACTTTAAGCTACGAAAGTATAACAAGTTTATTTGAAAAAATAAACAAAAAACAAAGTTCAGATACTTAAGTACATTAGAGCAATCAAAAGACAAAAACATCAACACTCGTAATACAATAAAATGGACATGTCAGCATACTCCATTGAGCAATTAAATACATCACGGAGGACAAGGACCATAACGACATAAATTTAGCAATAAACAAAAACGATAACAATTCTCAAAGCACTTACACAACACTTATATTATGTCAAAACAACAAGCAAAAAGCCAAACAAAATAAAAAATAAAAAAGTAAAAAAGTGTAAATCAATAAATAAAAAGAACAACAGCACTGCATACACATACACACTCACATACACATACCAAAACAGAAAGACAAAAAAAAAAGCAGAGGCAAAAATAAAATAAACAATCAAGCAAGCAAGTAAAACGAAAAAAGAAAAATGGAAAAAAATTGGAGAAAATTCATGAACAAGTCGAAGAAACAAATCATGAAATTTGGACATAAGCATAAGGAAAGATGCGGACGACATAGTACAGTGTTATAATGTCTCTGTGTCTGTTGTATTTGTTATGATTGATTGCTGATGATTGAAATTGAGTAGACTTGTTCTTTGGACTAAATAAAATTTGAGTTAAGTATAGGAGCTTAGCAGTATTTCGTGCACCAGGAAGAATGTCGTATAGAATAGTTACATTTGAATGCAATGAATTACATTTTGGGATAAAATCATTTTAAGACCGTCGTTAACAATAATTAACAATATTCAATTCGTTTAGGTGGAAGTAAAACATGCAACATTATTGGTAAAAATAATGACTTAGTTTCCAATATTTCGTACCCTGTTTTCCAATTTAACGCTGACATGCCTTTAGCATTGTATCCATCGCATTACAATTTCGTACCAGAGTTACGCAAGACTAACACATCACTGATACCGAGCAAATCAATTCAATATTAAGTTATTAACATGATGATTTATCAGTACCCCTTGCCTCAACTGTGTCTATATTTCTACTGAACAACTTCGGTTGCTAGTATCGTGGCGATATCTTCGTTGTATCTGCTTGTCTCTATGTATGTTTATGTTAAGAAGCGAAAGTAAGTAGGCCTAGTATTGTTTGTCTAGTCTATGCTTGATATCCAAACATTGGCTTAGTCGGGGGAAATCTCCAACAAAGACTAGGTTACAAAGATAGTATTTTTGCTCAATCTGAGTGGCCTAGTGGATAGAGGAGCTCTTTCTTCTTGGCAAGGCGATTCGGTGCCGAGGGTCGTGGATTCGAGTCCTGTTCTAACTGTGATTTTTTCATCATTTTCGCCTCTTCTTTCGCTTCTATATTGCGTATTCTGGGGTTTCCTTAATAATTCTTTGTCTCTAATTATGATTTATTAATACCCCTTGCCTCAACTGTGTCTATGTCTCTACTGTCTAACATTTATTACGTGATTTTATATCATAAAATAGAACATACGCTGTAAGTACCATCGAGCCGTCACTGGAGATCAAAATAAAGGGGAAACTAGTAAAAATTAATGGGTACGAAGCTGTCGGATGGTACGATATTGTCAGTACGATACTGAAAAAATAAAAATAAATCATAGAACAACCCATTCTTTAACATGACACGAGGCTTTGACAATATTATACTCATAATTCCAGAGATGCTTTTTTTCTGTATGTGCACATGTTGTTTTTTTTTTTTCTTTCTTCATCTTGCTATTCCTTCCTTTCAATGTTTGTTAAATGATTCGATTGTACTTGTGTATTAATTACTGTAACTGAGTAAGACTTTTTCAAATTTTGCCAGAGCGGCGGTTTTTAGCAGCCTGCCCTTTGCGATTTTAAGCCACCTATGTTTTAGCGTGATTAGATATAAATACGGGACCTCCTAGCTTTTCATCCTAATCCTATCAAACTAGACGTCAGATTTTACCTACCCTATGAGTAGGGGTGTGGACATCGCTGAAGAAATAATCTAATCTCGGGTCCTTTGATTCAGACAAGTTCATCCAAATAGAAAATTGTTTAGTATTTCAAGTAATTCACTATTTACATCGCTTGATCTCCGATTTAAAGTATTTTTCACTGTAATTTGCCTCAAGGTAAAATATTTACACTAACACACACATACTTCTAGATAGTTACACTCGCACACACACATACTATTTATAACCTCTAAGACTCACAATCACACACACACACACACACACTTCTAGATAGTTACACTCGCACACACACATACTATTTATAACATCTAAACCTCACACTCGCATACACACACACGCACACACACACACACGCACACAAATCCCTATCACGCACGGCAACCATTAATCGATAGCTAAAAGGAGCTCGCATGTACCAAAATATCGAGAGACAATATTTGCTGAACTATATTTATAGCTTTAAGATTATTGAACAAATATGATGAGCCGTTTTGAGATGTGAAAACGCTCATTTCAAGAAGAAAAAACGCCATGTAATCCCGTTCAATTAATCATGGTACAGCAATAAATCAAATGATTGTTTAGGTATATTACGTAGCAATAAAATGTCACTGATAAGAACTTATTTAAATTGCAACAAATAGTTTCTAAAATAGGATAGACTATAACTAGATTCTAATTATTAATAGTAAACAAAAAAACACAAAGCAAACAGTAAAAAAACAAAATACTCACACGCAAACAAACTTAAAAACTTCAACAATACAAAAAAAAAAACCCACGTAAAGTAAAAAAAAAACCAACAAAAACAAAACACCCACTCCCACACGAAAAAACAACAACAAACAAAAAGTAAAAACCAACATCAACTCGTAAATGCACTTAATATGAATATAAATGATTATCATTTACTGATTAAAGTACTATTATGGTTTACTTGTTATCATTAAGAAACCTCCATAAAACTACCTTTACGACTACTAATAGCAAATCGGTATCATTATTTATATCCCTAACACTCTCGTTATATCTATCGTCATTATCATGATATAATCGCCATGGCCATCAGCATCGTCATCACCATCGTCATAGTCTCCTTTTTGTGGCGGCACAGTTAGCTCAGTTGGTAGAGGCGTTAAACTGCTGGGACTGCTACGCAATGTTCCCGAGTTCGATTCCCACATACTACCGAATTTTCTTTTCTATGGGCAAGAAATTTAGCGCCGATTGCCCCATTGATCTCTGTTGAAATAGAGTACCTGGCCGTTAAGACAGCTATCATGTTCGAAAAAGTGATTGTAACACGCCTAACAGGTGAATGTCTCGTCAGTGTTAAATGTTTGCTGTCGGTTGGGGAGTAAACGAGTTGTAAAGCGCCTTGAGGCCTAGGTGATAAGTGCGCTATATAAGAACAATCTTCATCTTTTGTTTGATAATTATTAAACTGACCTGTAAAGTGCAATCGTCCAGAGCCGTGCTAAGCACGCGTGTCGTGATGGATGTGTGTAGGAAGAGTAGCAGGACGAGGCTAGGGACTAGGCACCGCATCAAGTCACTCACTCCCCTGGGCATGGCCTGCAGATGAGAACAATATTATCGTTATCATAATATACAATGAGAGCATTTCTATAGTGCTTTTCCATTTTTTAAATGCTCAAAGCGCTATACGAAAGGGACTGTAACAGGCAGATTAATTCTAATACCAGTTCCAACTCCTCGTGGAGCATATTATTATCATAGACGAGCATCCTAAAAAAAAAAAACCGCGTCATTTTAGCATTTCTGACAATATCATCTCTGTCAATATTGCCGTGTTCTAATCCCAAAGGTTGAACTCTACGTCGACGCTAAGAGGATTTGAACACGTGATATGTCAATCACCAGCTGAGTGTTTTACCACCAGACTACAAACCTACGCATCATCACAGTACAACATCATCATCATTATGAGTTTTAAACATCATAATGTTCATAATTATCCTTGTTCCAATAGGGATATCATATCATTATGCTAAACGTACAATTTCAACATTTCCTTACTATAAAAAACTTGCTTCGTTTTTCCACCGATATACGATAATTGTGCATCGAAGGTTCGATTAAGAAAATTGATAGCTGATCTATTTAATTGTCTATCAACGTTTTTGTCTATAATTATACCAGGCACCGTATCAAGTCACTCACTCCCCTGGACATGGTCTGTGGGTAAGAGCAATATTATCGTTATCATACTATACAACTGAGAGCATTTCTATAGCGCTTTTCAATTTATTTATTTAATGTTCAAAGCGCTATACGAAAGGGACTGTAACAGGCCGATTAATTATAATATTATAAGCATAATTACCATAGACGAGCATCCTGAAAACAAACCCCTCGTTATTTTAGCATTCTGAAAATATTATCATCTCTGTCAATAATTGCCGGGCTCTCATCGAATTAATGTGTGCAAAACACGTATTCGCACGGATTGAACTCTGCGTCGCCGCTATGAGGATTCGAACATATGACATGTCAATCACCAGTTGAGTGTTTTACCACTACGCTACAGACTCCTTCTTTCAATTTTGCCAACTTGACTCAATTATGCTTGAGTATTACTATTGACTGGGTACGAATAATTAAAAGGGATTTTTAACGTGCTTAGATGTAAATACGGGAAATCCTAGTTTTTCGTCCGTATCCGAGAAGACTAGATGTCAGATCCTACCTACCCTAGGATCAGGGGTATAAAAACGCACAACAAATAGTTGCTTCCAATCGGATTCGAACCCGGGTCGGTAGATTCATAGGCAGACATCATTACAAAGCATCATAATAGTACAGCATCATCATCAATATAAGCTTAAAACATCATAACGTTCATAAACATCCTAGTTCCAATTGGGATATCATATTATTATGCTTAACGTATCATTTTCTACATTTTCCTATTATCAACACTTGTTTTTTTTCCACGGATATTAGATCATTATTATGCTAAATGCATAATTTGAACATTTCCTAACTATCAATCTCTTTTTTCCTTTGTTATAGGATCATATTATGCTAAATGTATGATTTCAACATTTACAAAGTATCAGCACTTGTTGTTTAATTTTCTACCAGTATACGATATTCGCGCACCGAAGGTTTGATATAGGAAATTGATATCTGATCTACGTAATTGCCTGTCAACGCTTGTTTATAATCAAACTAGACACCGTATCAAGTCACCCACTCCCGTGGGCATGGTCTGTGAATTAACGACGATATCATTATCATGAATTTAATTGGCATTATAAGTTTAAACATCATAGTTAATAGAAATAATAGTATCATTTTACAGCCCTATGAACAACTTAGAGAACTAAATGAGATAGCCGGAAGTGGAACAATATTATACCAAAGAGGTTAAATACACCCACAGAGAGCTGAGAGTTAAACCAAGAACGCACGCGGGTCTCTTAAGCTGTATCAATACCCACGTTTATTTTCATACCTCCAAAGCGTTGAAGAGAGAATGATTTTGAATGGAGAGAATGACCACGTTACTACGCTTAAACTTTAGTACTAAAAACACTGAATAAGGATGTAGCTCTAATGGCTACTTTGTCAAAATATTAATTAATGCTTTGAACTATAGTTGGCTTATGGCAATGATAATATTTATCAATATACTATCACCGCCACTTATTTCAAGAGTGGATATGTGGGTCCAGGAGAAGGAAACAACCTTGTCTGGACTCAAATCACGCCGGCCATTCTATAAATCACAAATCGATAATTTTAGCATCATTGACACCTGGAGGGAAGATTGGAACAACAACAGGCCACCAGGAGGGGAAATAATAAGTGATCCAACCATAAAACTGCCTGGATTTAAAAACACCATCCAGAAACAATGGACAACATACAACAGACTTATAACGGGTCACGGCAGAACAGCCTCAAACAAGTCTAAATGGGGACTCAGTAATAACAAACGTGTACCCATTGTAATATAGTACCTGAAACGACAAGACAAGACCCATCGACCTGGACTGTCCTGTTACAAGATTGAAGAGTGGCTTTGAAACGATCCTCAATAGCGAGGACAAGTTTAAGGATTGGTTGGAGTCATTTCATTTGGAGATATAGCCATACACTACTTCTACTACCGCCACTTATAATAAAAACATGTGCCTTAATTAAATCCTGCATTAATCTATAATGAAAAGACTACGCCTATGCGTTCTCATTCCCTCAACCCAAGTGGCGGGTAGGCGTTTGCTCACTCTTTCTTTTAATTTTACCAACTGACTCAATTATGCAGAAGAGTTCTCAATCAGCATTATATTAGTTCTAAATTATTTGTACTACAATACTGTACATATATAATATGGCGGCATGGTTAGCTCAGTTGATAGAGGTGTTGAACTTCTGTGTTTTTTACGACAATGGTGCCGTGTTCGATTCTCAAACGCTACTGCGTTTACTCCTAGTCAACAAAATTTGCGTCTATTACCTCCTTGAACTCTGGTGAAATAGAGTACCTGACCGTTATGAAAGCTTTCTTGTCGAAAAAAAAATTGTATCTCACCTAACAGGTGAGTGTTTTGCTTGTGTTTAATGTTTGTTACTGGCCGGGGAAGTAAACGGAATGAAAAGCGCCTTGAGACTTTGATAATACGTCCGCTATATAGATACAATTTTATTTCTTTTATACTAAAACTCATAAAGCTTCAAAAGGTTGCGCTTAAAAAACTGTTTGCTATCTCAGACTAAATAATTATGATTGAATGCTAGATGCTTATAATTTCCACAAAAGGTTTACGTTGTCATAATATTTTCAAGCCGGCAAACCAGTTCCTTTATTCAGCCTTGTAAACCAATTCTTTTGGTCTAATAATTACATAAAGTTTGATCTAATTAGTGATTCATTGGAATCGGTTAGAATTTAGACACCATTGGTAAAATTGGACATCTTGGTGGAAGCCATACTCATACTCTAGCCCTACCCCAAACCCTAGGCAAACCCTAACACAGCAGCCTAACCCTAAGCAAACCCTAGCCCTCGACCCTATTTCTTACTCTTATAAAACCTAACCCAAGACCCTCCGCCTTGGGTTTGGGGTAAAGTTAGAGTATGGCTTGTTCAATTTTACCACGCCATTTTCTGATCCATCTTTTTTTAAAATTTCCCATTGCCCTCATAACATGTACCCTCTCGACACTCTTTGATACTACCGAAATTAGTACATAATCAATTTAACAGCTGGTTAAGATGAGGTATATGATGTATCTAATAAGAGTAATGTGGCTTCTTTTTTGACAATGCCGTAATCAAAGAGCTCCATTAAGTATATTATAAACAAAACATTAAATCATGTCAGAGACACAGAGTCCTTCATTATCAAAACGCATTATCATAATTGATGTTTATTTTCATCCAATCTCAATTATCAACACTTGTGTTTACATGGATCTACGATATCTAACTGCGCTCTGAATCTATAATTTAGAGAATTGATAATTTAATTTATTCATTACTTTTAGAGCAGATAAGCATCACATAACATCAAATCAGTACATTGAGTTTGCATTTATCAAAGCACATTATAATACTTAATGTATAATTTCATTATTTTTCAACACTTTTTTGTTGTTTAATAGATATACGGCAATTCTGCACTGAAGTAAACCAAATCAGTGACATTGAGTTTTCATTTATCAAAGCACATTATTATACTAAATGTATAATTATTTTTCAACACTTTTTGGTGGTTTATTGGATATACGACAATTGTGCACTGAAGCTTAGATTTAGGTCGTAATTGATATAATTGCCTGTCAACGTATTTGTTTATAATTAAACTATGGAACACATTAACGACCTTAGCGTGACAAGGAAACTTTAATGAAGGCCTTTGATCTGATAGACTATGCAATAAATCACACTAATTGACGTGACGCGGTATCAAACACTCTATATTAAAATGTAGTAGTAGTAGTAGTAGTAGTAGTAGTAGTAGTAGTAGTAGAAGCAGTAGTAGTAGTAGTAGTAGTAGTAGTAGCAGTGGTAGTAGTAGTAGTAGTAGCAGTTGTAGTAGTAGTAGTAGTAGTAGCAGTTGTAGTAGTAGTAGTAGTAGTAGTAGCAGTGGTAGTAGTAGTAGTAGTAGTAGTAGTAGTAGTAGTAGCAGTGGTAGTAGAAGAAGTAAAACTAGAAGTAGTATGGGTATATATTATTAGCAATGGTAGCAGTTGTGATGGTGATGTCGGTGCATGTAGGAGA
>JAUEKR010051733.1:0-10631 GCA_031762895.1 Corambe burchi
AAAAAAGTGTTGTATTACGGTATTGTGATGTTTTTGCTGTCTCGTTGCTATGGTGGTTCTAAGGAATTATAGAAGAGCTATATTGGAATCGATAATATGTCTTGTTACAATGAGACCAGTATAACAATGCTCCTTTACAATGGAATGTATTGTTTTCATTGTATGTATAGTGGTATGTGGGAAGAAATGCATAAACATGCTAGGAGGGGGAGATAGAGATAGAGAGAGAGAGAAAGAGAGAGAGGAATGTAGATAGATTGAGAGAGAGAGGAAAATAGAGATATATAGATAGAAAGAGAGAGGAAGGTAGATAGATAGATAGATTTAGAGAGAGAGAGCGAGAGACTTAGAGAGAGAGCGAGAGCGAGAGAGAGAGAGAGAGAAAGAGAGAGGTAGAGGGAGACTGGGTTACGGAGAGAGAGAGAGTGATTGAGAGAGAAAGTGAAAGAGAAAGATGGCGGGAGGGAAATAAAGAGAAAGAAGGAGAAAGTGAGTGAGTAAGAGAGAAATGAGAAGGAAGACCGATTTAGGAAGAGAGAGAGAGAAAGAGAGAGAGGAATAAATAGAGATAGGGAGAGAGAAAGAGAAGCAATGAAAAAGAGACAGAAGGAGAGAGTGAGTTAATCAGAGAATGAAGAGAAGGAAGCCTCAGTTAGGAAGAGAGTGAAAGAAAAAGAGAGAGGAGGAGAGAGAAAGAGAGACAGTGAGTGGGAGAGATAGAGGGAGAGAGATTAAGATAGAGAGAGAGACAAAAGGGAGAAAGAGAGATGATGGGAGGGAGGGTGAAAGAGAGAGATAGATAGAGAGAGAGAGGTAGAGCTACAGAGAGTGAGCGATGCTAAGAAAGGTAATGAGAAAAAAAGAGAGAGAGGTAGAGAGAGAGGGGGATGTAGTTGGAGAGGGAGAGAGCTGATGATTGGATGAAATAGATAATATCCTATGACCTGAGGATAGAGCTATATCCATATGACATAATATCTTAATTACATGAATTAAGTTGGTTGATATGCTTGCTTGAAGATGTCGATTGTGGATATCAAAGCTGTTGATTATGATAAATGTGTTGTATCTTTTAGGTTCTTTATTGATTGACAAATATTTTAAAATGTTCCTCCTATATTAATTTCTTTTGCAGATAAGCCTTTTCAAATTTAGACACATGGTGATGATCTAACGGATAAATCCAGCAGTCTATTGGATTATATCATTAATAGGATTATAACTAGATATTCAAATCCCACACACATCTTCTTCCCCTATAAAAAAAATTTCGCCATTCAAAATGAGTTCTCCAAGGCCAAAAGGGAAAGGGAAGAAGAAAGATGAGAAACCGCCCCCAGCTACGGGGCCCGGAAGTAAAATAGTGGCACTTCCGGAACCCCTGAAGAAAGGTCACATCAAGCGGCTCAAAGACAGTAAACTAGTCCATCTACAATTCGGCACGGCCAACATGAAATCTCTTCCTGTAGAGATCTACAACAATGAAGAACTCAGCGCTCTCACTGTCAAATTCAACGCCGAGAACAACAGACTGAAAAGAATTCCCAAATCCATTTCAGCTCTTGAGAATTTGGAGATGATCGATCTAAGAAATAACAACCTCTCAGCTTTTCCAGCCTCCGTGGCGAAGTTGAAGAGACTGGCTGTTTTGATCCTGACGAGTAACAGCATCAAGAAACTTCCAAACCCGATTCATAAAGCGACAGGTTTGACACACCTCCACGCCTCGAACAACAGGTTGAGAACTCTGCCCAAAAACATCGGAAAATCGACAAGTTTGGAGTTTATAGACGTGTCATCCAATCTTATAAAATCTTTTAAGAAAGGCGTTTATGAGACAAAGGCACATATCAACCTCAGCAATAACAGGATTACCGAAATGCCGGCAGCCACCGTGAAGAAACCGCATATAAAACGGTTGGATCTATCCCACAATTCAATTGCATTCATACCTGACACCATCGACCGGCTGAATTGCCTGACCTGGCTTGACCTTTCCCATAATTCCCTGGATGAACTTCCGGCACAGATTGGGATGGTGAAATACTTGCACTATTTGGATGTGTCACATAATTCTATCAAAGGTAAGCGTGTATGTGTTAAATGTATTTGTGTTTGTGTGTGTGTGTATTTGTGTGTGTGTGTGGGTGAGTAAAGTACATTGAATTCATAGGGGTGTACTCTTAAGAATAAAGTCGCTTAAAGTTAAAGTAAATCATCCTTAATTTAAATATAGATAGTTTTTAGGGTGTTAGACAGCAATTTATAGAGTCAATGGTTCGATTCCTCTCCGAGTCATAGCGATTAACCCTTAAGCAAGATTATTTAAATTAATTGTATACGATGGCGGCCCTGGCGTATGGCAACGCTAGCTTTACAACGCGAGGAGAAATAAAGTGGAATTTGATTTTGATATCCAAGTTATAATTGTTCTTTACAAAACTTTACAAACATGTCTTATTAGTCCCTCTTATTTAATAAAACACAATTAAATTGCAATTGAACATGGATGAAATTATCCCCTCGTTTAAGATAATTGTTTTGTTTTTATCACTAGTGGCTTTTATTCATATTCATATCTTGGCGAACGCTTAAAGAGATTTTATAATATAATTCAATCATTGCCCTATTATACTCTCGAGATTCAGTTCTAAACGGCCACAATTTGTGCTTCTAAAGCATATGACTCTAATGGGTCCTGCAAGTCTAGCGGCCTATACATATACCGCTTAAGAAAATGGCGTAAGGTACTCATAAGCCTATGTCTATGCTACTTAAAAACACCCATAAGAATCTTCAGTACCTTTAGCTCTTCAGCATTGGAGAACTTGGTTTAGAGAGTATACTATTAGGTCAATGAATGCAATTAACTAATCTAAAGTTAATAAAATGCATTTTTAATAGTTATAACTATTGATAGACATGATGTCACCAAACTTGTCTGATTTATCATTTCTGTAAGAAGTCTTCCTTGTATACCATTTATACTTTATAATGAGAGATGATACTAATTTTAAATTCATTTTGACACTAGAAGTAAGCCAATATTATTGTTTGTGTGCATAAATACTTGTTTTTGTTTTGTTAAAAATTCTCCTGGCACTGTTCTTATAAAGTAACCTTTCTTCTTAGACCTAAAGGTCCATAAGGCCGGTGCTCATCTCCGGTTTCATTTGTGCAAGCGAGCAAAGATCAACGATCCCTCTGGATAGGACACCAGTCCATTGCAGGTTACTTCCCCAGTCTCGTTAACCGGTACTCATTGTAACACCTGAGTCGAGTGAGGAACGTGTATAAAGTGTCTTTTCCAAGGACGCAACGCCACACTTTGTTTATTGTCTTTGTCTTCTTTTATAGAGCGCATCCAACCTGTTCCTATTTTATTCATTCCTCTTGCTCTACGGTGGCATTTTGATACCTGATTTTGCCAAGTACTGTCATTGTCACGTGATATATTCAATATTCGTTCCAAAATGTTGATGCTTCTTCAATAATGACAACAAACAGGTCTGCCAGATGAGATATGCGCCTTAGCCTACGCCATCGATACTCTGAAAATGAGCCACAATGAAATCGCCCTGCTACCAGACGATATAGACAGAATGAAGAAACTTCGAGTGCTAGACATGGGACACAACCAGCTAGAGTTCCTTCCCATGGCTATTCATAACTTGCCTTGTATTGAAGAAATCAACGTTTCGGGAAACAAACTCAACTCCATGAAGTTCGCAGTCACGCTCAAGGTTTGCATGAAATCTCTTGTTTTGTTTTGTTTGTATTCATCAGCATCACCATTAACTCCTTCCTCTTCTTCTTCTTCTTCTTCTTCTTCTTCTTCTTCTTCTTCTTCTTCTTCGTCTTCCTCTTCTTCTTCATCTTCTTCTTTTTCTTCTTCTTCTTCTTCTTCTTCTTCTTCTTCTTCTTCTTCTTCCTCTTCTTCTTCATCTTCTTCTTTTTCTTCTTCTTCTTTTTCTTCTTCTTCTTCTTCTTCTTCTTCTTCTTCCTCTTCTTCTTCATCTTCTTCTTTTTCTTCTTCTTCTTCTTCTTCTTCTTCTTCTTCTTCCTCTTCTTCTTCATCTTCTTCTTCTTCTTCTTCTTCTTCTTCTTCTTTCTCTTCTTCTTCTTCTTCTTCTTCTTCTTCTTCTTCCTCTTCTTGTTCTTCTTCATCATGTATTATTCTTTTCTTTTTTTTCTTCTATGTTCACAATAGTTTCTTTTCTATTACTTTACTGACTCAACTGCAATGGAGCATAGCAAGCTTAATTTTGTTATTAATTTACTAAATTGTACATATGAGACTAATAAATACTGATTATAATGAAAAAAGACGCTTGATAGTTTTGGAATTTTACTATAAAAAATGTTGACAAAGAACCGAACATCTTTTAAAGTTAATAAATACAGCGTGAAGTTTTGATGCTGTAAATGTTAGTCACCTAGGTATTTCCGCTCAGAAGGCATTACCCTATTTTGTCACGTGACCTAGGGACCATGAATATAAACAATAGAGAGACAAGACGGTCTATCTCAAGTTCTAGTCTAGGCCTAAGTCTACCTTTCATTGATGGTGGTGGCTCGTTTTCTTTCGCAACTACCTATGTCACGTGACCAAATTAATATGCTGAATCCATTAATTGATTGAATAACGAATAGGTATTATAAAATGATTGGTTAAAGATAGTGACTTGGGTCTCATTATATCATAAACAGTGTTAGCCTATGATTTCATATATTATGTGTAAGCAAACACACACACACACACACAAAATCACATAATAAAAACGACAGAAAATTGGAAAAGATGCATACTTTTGCTTCGCCTTTGACATATTATGGAGTTGCGAATGAAAACAAACCATCGCATTCATTGAAGATAGACATATGACAAGATATATTGTCTTGTTTCTCTTTTTGTTTACATTCATGGTCCCTAGGTCACGTGACAATAATCGGGTAACGCCTCCCGTATGAGTGGAAATACCTAAATTAGATACGGTTTTCTCCCTGCTGTCTATTTTCTGCCCTTCCATCAAAATAGGCCCAACAAAATTACTTTTGTGTGTGTGTGTGTGTGTGTGTGTGTGTGTGTGTGAGAGAGAGATAGAGAGAGAGAGAGTGTGTGACAATAATCGACTAGAAACAGCTAGAAGCAATTCAGATATCACTCAGAGCCCCAATTGTGAAGTAAAAAAATATGACAATCACAGATTAATAGATTTTAGCATGCGGCTGCTCATTTTTTGTTGGTAGCTTTTGTTTTCTTTTGGTTATTCATTTTTTTCCTGTGCCTTTTTGTTTTTTAATCGATCATGCAGTACTCATTTTCTCATCTATAGGATTTAATCCACCTTTACATCGCCGACAACAAGGTTGAGGTCATTCCTGATGAGATTTACAAGATGAAGTCGTTGGTGACCCTTGACCTAGCAAACAACGGTATCAAAGAGATTCCACCTTCGTTGGGTAGGTAGTGATCTTGAATATTTCTTTGAAACCTCTGTAAATTGGAATTCTCAGTAATCGGGACCCCGGTTAATTGACTATAAATTGGGTTAAATATTGTGTGTACTTTACATAAACCTTTTATAGACAAAAACAAAAAGTCCATAAGGCCGGTACAACGCAAGTCAAGATCTATGATCTCCCTGGATAAAGAAATCAGTAAATTAGCAGGAATACTTCATCAGTTTATCAATCTGTACTAATTTAGGGTAGTTATCATCTAACAAATAACACGAGATAACATGATATAACGTAAGATACGTGTTATCTCACGTTATCTCATGTTATCTCATTTTTATCTCACG
This sequence comes from Corambe burchi, assembly GCA_031762895.1. Lineage (NCBI taxonomy): Eukaryota > Metazoa > Mollusca > Gastropoda > Nudibranchia > Onchidorididae > Corambe > Corambe burchi. Next base: position 5,808 of record JAUEKR010051733.1, read on the forward strand.
TTATCTCATTATGTTATTTGTTACATGATAAATGGGTAGTTATCATCTAACAAATAACACGAGATAACCTGAGATGACGTGAGATAACATGTTATCTATGTTTTCTCGTGTTATTTCACGTTATCTCAAGTTATCTTACGTTATCTCATGCTATCTTACGTTATCTCACGTTATCTAGTGTTATTTGTAAGGTGATAACTACCGCTATATTTACACCTTAATTGGGCGAGGAAAGAGTGTAGCCTGTATTTCCTAAGGACACAGTGACCCGGGTCCTCGAGCCTACAACCACAGTCCTTTCACCGCTACTCTGCAATACGCCACATTTTAAATACTGTATTTTATTACCCTATAATTGGGAAATCCGAGTAATCGGGGCGATTTCCCGATTTCATGAGGAGTAACAATTAACAGCGTGTGTTGAATTGTATGCAAGAAGGGCTTTTTCTTCTTGTAAGCCGATTCGGTACCGAGGGTCGTGGGTTCGAGTCCCATTCTTACGGTGATTTTTCATGATTTTTTCTCCTCTTCTTTCCCTTCTTTATTGTTTATTCTGGGATTTCCTTAATAATTCTTGAGTAAGGCCGTATTATGCAAATATTGCTAACGTTGGTTCATGATGAAAAACGAACAAATAATAATTTGCCCTAAGTGGAAAAAGTGTTATTCACAAATTTACAAACAATCAACGGTTTTTACTTCTCTTATCAGGCCATCTGAAGACGCTGAAGATCTTCAACATTTCTCATAACAAAGTCCGAGAACTACCCGAATCATTAGGACAAGAGCAAGTGTTGACCTTTTTGGATGTGTCCTTCAACCGCTTGACCTTGCTGCCAAATGACCTTCGGAAGTTGCGCAACCTTGAGACCTTTCACGTCAACAACAACGAACTTGTGGCAATCCCGAAATCCATCGAATACTTATACCAGGTTGGTAAAATTGCTTTTAATTACAAGTACTCTCAATGTTCTTGACTAAAGCAGCAGCGCGCTGAAGCTGAAACGGCTAATTAAAACGGTTTAAATTTGTTCATGAACGTTTTGTGCGTCTTAAAGCAAAAAATAATCATATCCCAATAATTTAAAAAAATGCCAATAATATTCATCCCCGAAGGGAAAATTGTCTTTTGTTTTTAATTTCACCCAAGGACTACTGAGCTAAGGACGCGCAGTCTGTTCGCTCTGTATTTCTAGTAGAGTCATAGAGTTATTATTCTCACTCAGTAATCATTTCATCATTAAAATAGCCTCTTAGATTATCAAAAACATATTTATAATGGATATGATAGAGGTACAATGCATAAACAGAATGCAATAGGATATAATTGTATACAGTAGGGTAATCTTATACTGAACGCACAAATGAAGAGACAACGCGTATATATGCCATCATTGTTTTAACGTATTATATAATTAGTCTATATTTAATATATTCATTGTTGCATAATATTAAATGACTAAATTATAAAATATAATGTCTTTTAGCTTTCAGGAGTTGTTTGTCACTCATATACTACAGCTACCCTTTTCTACGCTCAATTCGGTCGTTCCCATTACAATAAGTAAACAACAATAGTTTAACATAATATATCTATCTAATTGTATTAACATAAACGTACCTTTTAATTAAAAAAAAATGTCCAAACAACAACCAGTCGATATCTAGACTAGTGACTTGATTTACTCAAGACTTCTCGTAGCAGACGGCTTTCTAAAACAAAACTAAGGTCGTGATTAACCGGAAAACCTTGAACAAAAATAGTTCAGTAAAATTTGTTCGAATTTCATGTATTAAGATCAAATGGATTACATTATATGATAACTATTTGGATTTCATATAATTCAACTGTAGTATAATTAAAAGAATCATGATTCTATTCTACAAATATCATTTATTTTGTTTAAATTTATACACGAAATTCCAATCGATGTCATTTCTAAAAATAGATATTTGTTATGACATCGCTAGATTCTCAGGATTATGACTCTGCTAGTCCTGTAGAAATATAGTAGTCTTTGTTTTCACCGTAAATCGAGCTTCGCCGGAAGTCAAGCACGGCCAACGGAAGCAATTAATGTATAATAACCGTTCTCAAGAGTTAACCACAATGCCTCCACCGAGAGATCGGTTCCTCTCAAGAAGGAAATGTATAAACATCTTTGTGTTTCTTCATCATGACTTTATTATTATCATTTTCATTATTACCATCGTCACAACCACAACCATTGTCGACACTATCATCACTATCACCACCTTCATCATCTTCATTATGATCACCTCTGCTATCATCATCATCACCATCACCAAAGTAACGATCACCATCACTATCATCACCATTGCCATTATCACAGTTAACATCACCATCATCATTATCATTAATCATCATCTTTATGATCTCATCATCACCATCATCATCGCCATCATTAAAAGTAACGCACCAACCCCACCATCATCATTGCCATTATGATAATTGATATCACCATCATCACCATTATCATTAATCATCATCTTTATTATTTCATCACCATTATCATTCTTTCTCATCATCATTATCATTAACCATTTTCATGATTACCATTGTTGTTATTTTTATTTTGTGTATTTATTTCGTAGGTTAGATCATTGAACGTTGCCAGCAATCAACTGAACGAATTACAACTGCCCAAGACGCTCAACAACCTTTACCTTTCAGACAACCCTTTGAACTTGAACTTTACGGATCATAAATCTCTTTTCCACGTCATGGGGGATAAGGACCATCTAAGGTGTGTGTGTGTGTAGTTCAGTAGGCAAGGCAGTTGACTGCTATGGTGAAGATCCTGTGTTCGATTCTCACTCTGGTTACTGCGGGTTTTTTTTTCCTTTTAGCAAGACAATTTATGTCAATTGCCGAATTCAACTCTTATGAAATGTTGTACCAAGCTATTCAAGATAGCTGTTTTGTAAAAAAAATATAAATAAATAAATAAGTAAATAAATAAATAAATAAAACTACAACAACCAAATCAGTCAAAGTATTGTAACACTCATAACAGGCAAATTTCTCGTCAATGCTAATTGTTTGTTGTTGGAAATTTATTAATAACTTGAGATATCGATGATGAATGGGCTATATAAATACAACATTGTTTGCAATGGTATAGGGAGGAAATATGAAAGAGAATTAGTGTTAATATTTACAATTAGGTCTTAAACTACTGTTATTGTCAGTATAATTTTGGTGAGATTGTTATGGGTGTTAGATTATAAGTGACCATTCTCTAGATATGTCACTTAGATCACTAGAGGTCTATTTCTTTATTACTTTTTGCTTTTACAGCTATACCTGTTACTCGTCTCAATATTTCTTAAACAATAATACGAATGATTACGCAACTAGCAAGTAATCCAATAAAGGCTACAATATAACCAAAGTCCATTCAGATAGGTTGACCGGAGCCGAATTTCTTCTATCATCTTCTTATCTCTAATTATAAAAAAAGATTCAATGGTATAGTGTTTGATCGTTGTTTTTTTTTTAATAGATAACTGGATGTATAGGTTCTATTGTAGCAATTTTTTTTTTCTGTCCAGTAAATTTTCTCTTTTATTTGTACAGCAATGAATAATTGTGAGCTGGTCGCTTTAGATATTAAGTTAATAAAGTACAATCTAGTAAGGATATCAGTGAAAAATTGACTCAAAAAGCCATAACGCATTCATACAAACTGTTAAGATAATTCTCTTAATAATTTTCTTTGGCTCATGAAACCGATTTCATACTTTTAATTAATAAATTATGATTTTTGACAAGACAAGTTATGTCAGCTGTCACATTCAACTATTGCGAAATGCTGTACCAAGCTATTCAAGACAGCTCTATTGTAAACAAATATTAATAAATAGATAAATAAAAAAATAAAACTACAACAACCAACTCAGTCAAAGTATTGTAACACTCATAATCATAACAGGTGAATTTCTTGTCAGTGCTAATTGTTTCGTGTTAAAAGATGATAAACAACTTGATATTTCGGTGATGAATGGGCTGGAAAAATACAACTTTGTTGTCAATGGTTTAGTATTTGATCTTTTTTTATAAATCAAATGTAGAAAAAAAAGGTGTGAAAGAGCTCTACATAAAAGGGACAAATACAGGAAAGAACGTTAAGGAAAGATTGTTTCATCAGCGAAAAAGACAAAATGAGACAAGGGAGACAATGAGACGGTGCCTCTACAATGGCATTTTGATATCTTTTTATGCCTATAACTGGATATATAAATTCTATGTAGACAGTTTTATTTTTTTTTCTCCAGTGAATTTTCTCTTTTATTTGTACAACAATAAATAATTGTGAGCTAGTTGCTTTAGATATTTAACTTAATAAAGTACAATCTGGTAAGGAAATCAGTGACAGATGGTCTCAAAAAGCCATAACGCATTCATAGAAAGAGTTTCTAAAAAGGTATAAAAGTGAATATTAATTTATAAAGCGCATTACCACTTATTTTTTAATGCTCAAAGCGCTTTACAAAGAATTGCCTTTTACCATCCCATTATCATCTCAACCCATCGTGGAGTATACAGAAGAGCTGCCTGAAAGGTGAGTCATTCTAGCATTCTGACAATATCCATCTCTACCTATGGTTGAATTCTCATTACACCTGAATGTGGTGAGGAAATGTGAGTAAAAAAACCTTCCCAAAGGATTCAACTTTGTGCCACCACTAAGCAAATTCGAACACGGGACCTCTTAGTCACCAGCTGAGTGTCTTACCACTAGACCACAGGGTTAAGATATTACTCTTGATAATTTTATTTGTTTTCATGAAACCGATTTC
>JAUEKR010051844.1:0-10630 GCA_031762895.1 Corambe burchi
TATTATTTTTATTATTATTATTAGTATTATTATTATTATTATTATTATTATTATTATTATTATTATTATTATTATTATTGTGTAATATTGTTTAATTAATAGTTTATTTTAATCCTACATTATAATCCCTACTTAATTACTACCATGTAGACTACTTTGATTTTGAATTAATGTAATGCCTTAGTATATGATATATTTATTTCTTTAATTCTTTCCCCTAGCCTTGGAATCCTGTATGCAGTCTTCTCCCTTTCAAATTGGGCAGCTCCATCTGTTGTCAGTTTTCTTGGACCTAAGGTTTCCATGATATTTGGATCTCTGCTTTACTTGTAAGTGCCATTATAATTGTTGATGTATCATACTCTCTATTAATATAATGCTGCAAGAGCAATCAAACTTAAGAATCCTATATATGTGCCATCTGCTTTATTGTTAAGTGTTTAGTGGGCTAGGCATAGGTCGCTAGGCTAGCGTGACCTCACCCCCCCCTGACCCGTTAGAACCACATCCTTTAGTGGCTCATTTCGTCCTCGCTTATAGCTGGGTCTAAAGTGTATAATAAGCCAATGGTCGTAATATATAGATAATATGTGACTAATCACGACTCATCTATACACAAGGTACATATCCCAAAATTTTGAGTTATTTGTATCATTGTCATCTTTGGTGTTTGCTCTTTCCAATAAACCAGTTTTAGATGAACAGCTTGTCATTTGACTGAGTTATTGTCTTTTGAAAATGTTTCAATCAATAGCTCTGAAAAAAAAAAACCCAACCAAGTATCTGTGAGAAATTCACTTTTAAAGTTTACCAATATTTACTAGATAGCAGAGTATTGAAATATAATTAAAATGGAAAGGATAGTTTAGAAGCTTAATCTTGATGTGGTATTGTAATATTAGTTTGAATCAGGCTTCAATTATTTGACAATTTGCAATGGTAACAGGTAATATAATATTTCTTCTATGAAACATATATTATGCAAATATATACATTCATATTTTATTAATGTGCTTCTTTTTTATCTCATTGGTAATGCTTTAAACTGATCATTTTATGTCTCCAGGCGAATTGAATTTTTTATAATAAGGACTGGCAATTTTCAGGTAAACAGCTCTCCCCCAACTTTGACTCCTTAGTTTGAATCAATGGAAACGATGAAAAAAAAGCCCAACAATTAAATCATATTTAGACTCAATTCACTTAATTGACTTTTAACTCAATTTGTCAATTCATTTCATCTTGTCGCAACAGCTCACATATACAATTCTGGGGCGGATTCATCATGCCGGACTTAGGCAATGATTGTAGAATATGATGATGTCTGGATAGCTTAGAATGCTATTTAGTTCGAGATTTCAGAATAGTCTACAGCCTTCATTTAAGTCTCATTGTATATGTAATCTATATATTGGATGATTTATTAAATTTTTCTTTGTTTCGTTTTCACCAGCCTTTTTGTATTATCGTTTCTGAAACCGATGGTATGGGCTCTCTATCTTGGATCAGTTCTGGTTGGTTTTGGTGCTGCAAGTAAGGTTCTTTTCCTATTTGTAAAAAACAAAATGTTTCTTTAAGATTTAGAAATATGTGGACATTATTTTTATAAAGAAATTAAAACGTGGATGCATTGTGGTTAACTCTTGAGCAAGGTTATTTGCACTAATTGCTTACGTTGGCTGCGCTGAACTTCTGGCGAGTTACGGCTTACGGTGAAAAACCAAAAGACGAATTTCCCTTCATGGACCCCTTGGGGATGAATATTAGTGGCATTAATTTACTTGATTTATTTCAAGATAGATGAGTGATTTTCCCCAGTAAGGATTTCACATGATTTGCTCTATGTAATCTTTATCATTCATATTTTAATATAATTTTCATTTGGGATATTCGACTAACTTCAAGTTTTCAGATATATTGTTTTGGTTTTGAGTTCAAAGCAAAAGACACTTCTGGATAGCAATATCATTTTATGCAGGGCTGCCAACTACTCTGAATTCTAGCCCCCAATCCTGAATTCCTGAATTTTGTAGGAAAACCCTGAATTTTGGAGTTACTGGACAAATGGTATTAAAATATCAATGTTGTTTATTCATTCAGTCCATTTCTTTATTCTATTGCATCTCCAGAGTATACATGGGATTGTCTGCTCTGATTAGTGTATTTAACACCTTTAGTACCTTTAGCTAGGACTTGTATGAATTTATAAGTTTAAGAGGTGTATTATTATGGGAATAGTAGAATAATGATTATGGTATTTTCTCAAATAAGTAATTTGTATGTCTTATAACATAGCTATTACTACTTTTTGTGGAGCAATTTACGATTCTGCGGTGGGATCCTGAATTTTTACCCCAAATCCCTAATTTTGATGACATGGATCCTTATTTTTTTGTTTCTGAGGTTGGCAGTCCTTTTTTATGGTCCATTATCGGGAGGCTGTACTGTATTTCAATTATAATAGGAGACAAAAAGAATTATTACGGAAACCCCAGAATGGACAATATTGAAGCGAAAGAAGAGGAGAAAAATAATTTTAAAAAATCACAGTTAGAACGGGTCTTGAACTCAGGACCCTCGGCACCGAATTGCCTTGTATTCATTAGGCCACTCAAATAGTTGTGATTTTTTCATTATTTTTCTCCTCTTCTTTTGCTTCTATATTGTCTATTCTGGGGTTTCCTTAATAATTCTTTATCTATTGTTATGATTTATTAATACCCCTTGCCTTATCTGTGTCTTATCTGTGTCTTTATTACAATTGATGATAGACTAGATAATTGATGATATTTTGTTGCACATATTTCTATTTTTGTTGTGTATTAATTTCAGTTCTTTGGACCGCTCAGGGAAACTTTTTGACTATCAATTCAGACAGTGAGACAGTTGCTAGAAACAGTGGAATATTCTGGGCTCTCTTCCAATGCAGGTTTGTAAGATAATGTAAAAATAAAAGTTAGAATTAGAACAACTTTGTTTGAGATCTTCATATAAAAGTATGATTATATTGTATTGATAGAAATTTGAGCTGCTTGTTGTTATTACTTTGTGTATTGAGTTGTTTTTTTCTTTTCTTCAAAACTTACGAATTTGATCTATCAAAGATTGCAGTAATAATGTTATGTAGTATTAGTATATTGATAAATACAGTAGAATGCCTTTAAACCAACAATTTTATGACCAAGTCGGTCTGGAAATCTGGAAAAGTTCTGGAATTTATTAAACATGATCACAAAGTTATAGAATCTGACTAATGGGGTCTTGAAAAGTATAAAAGTAATCCGTTGGATGAGAGATTTGAAACCATCTGATGTGATTAATGATTTCATCATTCCATAACTCATATTTGTATGCACCATTGATTCCAATGAAGTAGTTAGTTTCACACCTGTTATTGTCACTGTCAGCATCATCATTTTTTACAGTAGCCGACAGCGATTACATTCTGGTGACTTCTCTCCAACCATAGCGATCCTCTGCTAGTCTGAATGCTGCCTCTTTTGTCATGTTTGTTATACTTTTAATATTGTCCATGATATATTTAATTCTGGACGCCTCATTTTTCGTTTTACCTTGCATCTTTCCCTGTATAATTAATTTCATGAGGTTGCATTTCGTATTTCTGATTGTATGGCCTAAATAACTAAGCTTCTGTTTATAAGGCGATGGAAGTAGCTGTAATTTTGTTCCCAGTTCCATGATGTTAATTAATTTGCTGCTATTAAACTCTAGGTGTGAATAGCATTACAACCTTAAGTGGACAATCGGAATCGCCAAGAAATGTAATGTTTTGATTTAAATATGGTTGCTGTGCTGTGGGTACCGTATTTACAATATTCATTTGTATCCAGAATTTATTTTAATTAACAAGAGTAGAGGGGGGAAGCCTTTTCATGTATTTAAAAAAATTATCAACCATGTATATCACCAAGATATAAAACCATTTTTCTTTCTTTCTCTCCAGTTTATTCATTGGAAACATGTACAGCTATTTCGTCTTCAAGGGTAAACCAACTATTGATTCAACTGAACGAACTGAACTTTTCATCGCTCTGAGTGCCGCTTCTCTACTGGGAAGTCTTTGTTTGCTGTTTCTGAGAAAACCACCAGTACAAACCGATGACACTGACATGGCAGTCAATATAAGGTGAGATAGCAGTTTTGTTTCCTCCCCTCTCTCCCGCCCTTGCTTACCGTTACCTCCAAGTTTAAAAAAATTAGAATTGTTAATATATTTGATTAACTCTTTATAATTTTTTAAATAATTTGTTTGTATTCCTGCCAAAAAATATATAGAAATCTATTTTTTTATTATAAATAAAGGTTAAAAAACCCCCCAAAACAACATGTATTAAAATATCCTTAGTCACTCACAAAATCAATATTAAAAGAAGTCGCTTCTTACCTATGTTAGGGGCACAATGGCTAACCGGCTAACAGTCTGGACTTGTGATCATTATTCAAGTCCCGGTTGTGACATTGTGTCCTTTTGAAAGAAATTTTTCCACACATTCCTCACCCTACTCAGATGTCCACATCATGAAAATGATTTTCTTTTCTCTTCTTTATGTCGTGATGCACTGGTTAAGAGTAGAGAGGTTTATGATTATAATGACATTAGTTTTAAACCCTTAATTTGAACGATGTGATATTGTGTCCTTGAAAAAGGCACTTTCCACTCCTCATTCTTATGTCAAAAGGCTTACTGAACTGGTTCATGCGATTCGGGAAGTAAATCTGTCAAAGCACCAGCGGCCTATATAGAGGATATTGCTTATCTTTACTTGCTTTTGAACTTGAGAAAAAAATAGAGTAAAGATTGTGTTTTTCACAAAAATTTTCAAGGCGATTATTATATCAATCACTCCTCTACAGGCTTTGGCATTCCAGTACTATCTCAACTCCTTTTGTTGCATACAGAAGATTTTCCTATTAGGGCACATACTTCTAGCATTCTGATAATTTTCTAAATCTGCCTATAGCTGGATACCTGAGTGGGGTGAGGAAATATGTGAAAAAAAAGCCTTTTCCAGGGACTCAACTTTGCATCATCATCGATAGGCGGATTTGAACCCACAATCTCTCGGTCACGAGTTGAGTGCCTCACCGCTAGACCACAGAACCACACAGAGAAAACAAGGACAAGTACTAGTCACATGGGACTCTTATGGTGTAATAAGTTACTATTGAGACTATTACAATGAAAACTTTCTAATTTGGACAACTTGTAGGGCTTAAAATCACCCCCATAACCTGGGTTTGCATGATTACTGAAGTGAATTATGCTTAAACAATTAGTAGCCCGTGATTTTGTGCAAAATTCCTTAGATCCCAATTACAGGTTCCACTATACTTATCTCTCTCTGGTGTATCAATATGCCACCGTAGAGCAGGATGAATTAATAAGATAGAAACAGGTTGGAAAACAAAGACAAAAACTGAATGTTTCAGTAAGAACCTTCGCCAGTAGACAGATAAACAGACAAAATGAAAATGAGAGGACAGCTCTAGGAGAAGATAGGGCCTAAATGTAGTTAATGTTCTTAACGAAACGTTTAGTTTTTGTTTTTGTCTTCTTAATGTAGATCTCATCCAACCTGTTTCTATTGTATTCATTTATCTCTCTTTGATGTATCAATTTTAGTGATCTATTTTTTTTTCTTGATTTTCTTTCTGCAGTGCCATTTCTAAGCCTGATTCTCCTTTATATGCTTTCAGTAAGTTATTTTGGTCTTCTTTTAGAGTAAGTTTTTTTTTTAAAATGTTTTTTTTAAGTGTTATTGCTTTCATTTTTGTATTTTGCTTTTCATTCTCATGTTACTTTATGCAGTCATCTTTGCTTGTAGGGAAGTCGGTTGCAGTGAACTTCCAATGTAGCGATAATGTTTCATAGAGCAGCTACCAATGCAACATATTCTTAATAGAGAACATTTATAAATTTATATACTTCTTTTCCTCTTATTTTCGAAATGCTCAAATTCAAAGCGCTTTACAAAGTTGTTCCTGACATACCTGTTCATTCCAACATCATCTCAAGTCCTTATGGAGCATATATTACATTAGAGAATATACATTTTTGTCAATGGCCTGGTACTTATTTCAGATGAGTGAGGTGAGGGAATATGTGTAAAAAAAAATCTTAAAACGATTTAATTTTGTGTCGTTGCTAAGCGGATTCAAACCCACAACCTCTTGATCATAGAGCTGTTTGTCTTACTACTAGACCGCAGATCCTTCATGCTTAATATTAATACCATAGTTGTAGCAAACTAGAGTGTATTGATCATTATTTGGGTTCCGAACCAAACAACATTGCTACCAATGATGCTGACTGTACACTAAATACCTTTACTTTAATTTTTAGTAAGTTTTATTGCTGTTATTATGTTTCCCCTCAGTTTTGCATACTATGCTCATGTTCCATCATATTCATGTGCCTTTATTTTTATCAAATTTTATGGTTGTCGTTTTTCTTATGCTTAACATACCAAAATATTCTACACCAGTGATATGTCTGCAAAATATCAATTAAATCGAGCATTTCGATTTGCTATCATAACTTTCAACCTTTTATTTATCTAAATATAAAAGCAAGGCTAGTTCATTTTTTTTACAAAGTCAGCTGTAATTATCCTCAGATGATTTAATCTTTTTACTTGCAACAGGTCCTTTTATGCAATACATACTCAATAGAACAGCTGTAGAGAACTTTGGATGTGGCACTATTTTTTTTTTCTCCTCTACTCTCCTAACATTACTATAAGCATTGTCTACTATAGATAGGGTATGTTAATTTTATAAAAAAATAATTACAGTAGTGTCCGCCTAAATGTCCTGTGCTAGGGAAACAGAAAAACTAGGCATTTGGTCAGAGCGGGCATTAAGCAGGAATTCCCGATCAGTGAGGAAGCGGAACGGGCATTCATGGGGCGGGCATTTAGGCGGACACTACTGTATTACATTATTTCTTTTATATCTATAGTTTTTAAATGATAGCATCATTGACAAGCAATTAACATTTGAGTATTGGTATCATTTGGCCATTTTTTCATTTTAGTTGCTGCTTTCTTGTATAATTGATAGACTTTTGACTTGTTTTATTTTAATGATATAATTTATTTTTTCTTTCTGTTCGATATTTCTTCATATAGAGAGAGCTTTCCAACTGCTGAGAACAAGGGAGATGTTGCTACTATGCTTTGCCTTTGCTTATACTGGTAAGAGATTTTGAGTCGCTTACATTATTTGCATGCCATACAGTTCAACTTGTAGTTCGGTAGTCTGCTTCTTAAGTAACTTGAGTTCGATCCCCCACCCGCTGCACACTTTTTTCTTCTTCAGGGGTTTTGCTCTCTTGTTCACCCAGCAATAAATTAGGTGCCGGTGTCGTGAGACTCGATGAAAATGACGCTGTTTGTTGAAAGCTATGGTTAACTGTCGCACAAAACTTTAAGCCTAGTCAGAGTTAGAAACGGTACTTAGACAAAAGTTTAAGTAGGAATTCTAACAATGTATCAATTTCTTCGAGGGTTATCACATTTTTTCAATTTTTTACGCATTTTGTTATAAAGTAGTTTTACTGTATTTTGTCAATTGTTACAGGTCTGGAGTTGACGTTCTTCAGTGGAGTCTATGGAGCCTGCATATCACACAACGATCACTTTGGAGCCAACAAGAATGGCCTGCTTGGGATATCAGGCATTTTCATTGGTGTTGGAGAAGTGTTAGGTGAGTGATTTCAGAGTTGCTATTTGGCCCCACGTGTGGCCTTATGACCAGTCTTTTGGCCCCATTAAATTGTGTTTGGTCCTTGGCCCCAAATTTGGCCCCACTGAGTGGTTTGGCCTTATTAAAGAAAAGTAAAGTTTGCATCAATGCATATCACCTTAAAAAAGCAAGCTAGACAAATACTGTGAACGTCTACCAACCCTGTACGACTTTGAATTATAAAGTAAAGAAAGCCATAAGGTCAGTGCTTATCTACGGTTTATATGGCACAAACTAATACAGATTTATGATTTCCTTGAATCAGTAATGATTAAGAAGCTAGCATACATAGATTGAAAATGTTTTATGATCAGCAAGGGATTATAGAGGTCATGTAGAATTACATATTTTATATACAAAGGCATTTTTACAGATGATACAATTGTGGTAAAAAAGTGTAATGCTCAAATTTGTATATTTAATAACTTTAAAGCATTCTCTAAGGTCAGAAAAATTGTGTATATTCAAAGTAAATGATTTTTAATAACATATCATTACAATGATATTGGTTTAACATTTAGCATAGGATACTCAGTGCTTATATTTTATTTATAGACTGATTTCTTATCAAAGATAGGGTGTAATAAAATGACTAAAAACTAATGGTAAATCATCATATAGAATTTCTTTACTTCTCTATTTTACTTGTATCTTTTAAGAAATGTCCCTTACTTTACTTCACGATTCTTACATATTTATGTTATTATTTTATTTACTTATTTCAACTTTTTTTTTCCCAAACTGGCCCACAGGTGGTGTTTTATTTGGCCTGCTTGGCAAAAAGACGAATGTGTGGGGAAGAGATTTGGTTGTTATGCTGGGTTATCTGGTTCACATGGCTGCCTTCTACTTGGTCTTCATCAACCTTCCGTCAGACTCTCCCATTGGGGAAACCTTGAAAGCTACTTACATCACCTCAAAGTAAGTTAGTTTGAGAATATCCGTTTTTTAATTAGCTTTTGTCACGTATCACAAATGTTTTATATATCAATGCAATACATAATATGAAAATTTAAGATAGTAAATATTATTAGAGGTATGCTTTGAGTCCTGAAAATATCCACTGCTTCTCCTAGCACTCTTTTTAAAGGTACGGCCATAGTTGGGCAGATTCACTAAGCATATTTCCGCTACTGGCAAATGGAACCTTTAGTGAGTAAAGGAACCGGTCACAGTCGCGCAGATTACCATTGGCAGGAAATCAGAATCTGCTTTTCTGTTTTTTTTTATATTAAGGAAACCCTTCATCTGATCTGAAAATAGCTTACTCCAACTTCCACTTCCGCCGGCACTGTCATCAATTGTCTACCTATACATACTTTTATTTACCTTTCACTGTGCTATCCCATAAGCTCTAGTGTTGCAGGTTTTCACAACAACAAAAAAAAAAAATGAAAAAAGTACCTGTCACCACTATGACCTTGGCCTAATATATGATTGTAGCGATGTCGCTGGGAAGAAGAAAAAGAATTGTTACATGCGAAGTTCACTACAACTGTTGTATTTTGTCTTGTATAGTAGCCATTCTATGAAAAAGGATTATCACATTTGAAAATAGCCACAACCGAGTTAGCTACAAGTGAGGTCTACTGTATTATAGATTTAATACTTTCTTAACTAATGGTATTTAGTAAGATTCCGAGATTTTTATCTGAAAATTTTGAAAATAAGATTTTTTTGCTCTGAGCAATACATCGTTCTGAAGAAACTCATTTTGGTTTGAATTGAGCATTTTAATGGTTGTTTTAGAGAGAGAAAAAGCATTATATGAATAGGAGGTAATACTAAGTGTTGTCATTGGGAAAAAAGTTTCTAAAAACTAAAAACACAAATTGACTGACTTTTACTTGTTGATATGAATTAAAAAATGTAATCAGATATACTATAGTGATATTATGCCATTATTTTGCACATCTTTCATATGTTGTTATAATAATTTGTTGAATGATCCAATTATTTGTTAGATTGTTCCAACATCTTGGTATGATTAGGGCTTTCTTATTTTGCATTTTGGAAAAAAATATCAGTTATGTATATATATAATATTTTAAGGATCCTTGGGTTTATTTATATACCATAAAAAGATTATATTGGAGTAATTTATTGGTTGATTCTATTTTTATTTTTATATAGATAGAAAGATTATTTTGGAGTAATTTATTGGTTGATTCTATTTTTATTCACAGTCAATATTTGGCCATTTTGTGTAGCTTCCTTCTTGGATTTGGTGACAGCAGTTTCAATACTCAGGTATCTACACTCTTTTTTGTATTATTTTTTAAAAAATGTGAAATGTTATAAAATTATTTTAGCTGGGTTGTCTTCATTACTGTGAAACCCTGTTATACCACTTCCCATTGTACTGCCATTTCTGTTTACTGCAAGTTTTCACCTGTGTTAATTAGTGAAAGGTTATGTTACATTACTGTTTTGTTGTCCCAGTTAAAAAAAAACCCACAAGGAAAGAGTGCAACAGTCAGACCAAGAGTAACTTTGAGACATTAAGTGGAAAAAGTTATGTAGAGAAGAGGAAGGTCTTGGAATGAGCTCAGAAAGATTACCCAAAATAAAAGGGAATGGAAACTGTTTTCTCAGTGGTCTATATCCTGAACTAGGGTAAAAAAAAGGCTATGATGTTGATGATGATGAATTAAAAAAAAATTCATTATTAGTCTATGGATAAACAACATAATTCTATGGTTACATACCATTTTGTTATTGGTATATTCAACTGTACTATTTACTTATTTATGATTTTCTTTCTTATCCTATTGTGTATTTCTATCCCACAGTTGTATTCTCTAATTGGTTTCATGTACCCTGAAGACAGCTCTCCTGCATTTGCCTTGTTCAAATTTGTTCA
>JAUEKR010051955.1:0-10628 GCA_031762895.1 Corambe burchi
CTTAAACCAAAATATGTTTAAACCGAAATAGACCATAGGTTCCCTTAAATTTCGGTTTAAGCGTATTCTACTGTATTACTCTTTCCTCTCTCAACTATACCATTTCAGGTTTCCTGTATGACCATGGCCACTTGTCACGGGCTGTGTGTTGTCGCATCAATCGGGGATCTCATCAACTCTGTGACCAACTACCTTCAGGATACAGACTCAACCACCCCCTTCTAGGCCGTGTGACTGCGTGCGACCCACCCAGGGAAACGCAGAAGACCAAGTCTTTCAGTATTAATTGGGCGTATGGAGACAATTGCCCCGAGTTGCTGGATGGAAGTACTGGACAATGCCACACTGCGTAAGTAATAGGAAGAAAATAGGTGTGAGATCTCATCTTAATGAAGTAGACAGAAGGCAACCACGATTACAAAGATTTTTTTTTTGTAGAATACCTTATCAGCATAAAAATGACAAACGAGAGACAGAAGATAACTAACAAGTGATAAATGATTAAAAACTTTTGGTATGTTTATGGATCTTAACGCAATACTTTTCCAGCCGTATAAATGATGTTATCTTTTTAACTTTTGTTGAGTTTGAAGTTTGCAATATTAAAAAGAATACCTTCATCATGATTTTAATTCTTAGCTTACACTTAATTTGATGTATCATTCTCTAATCATATGATGGCCATTGAGATGTATCTCATTTTGTATTTTTCTATTTCACCAATTTCAGAATTGAATCGCAAAGATTTTCTCATCTTTCCAAGCGACAACTCTACGACAGTTTTAAACGAGTGAGTCAAAAGTTGAATCGAACCGACCTGCTTGATTCAACCAGCTACCAAGAAGCAAAACGGAAGAGTGTCGACTTTTTCATCTCCAAGCAAGCCATGATGCGCCAATTTGAGATTTCTAAGTGTGGAAAATGGGTTTCTAAACCCGTAGAAGAAGAAATGTTTTGTTGATCTTGTTGTTGTTATGCTTTAGTGTTATTTATTTGTTTTACCAATTGCAATATATATTACAATGCGATATAAGTTATTTTAAAAGAATTACATTAGTAAAAAGAGCTAATTTACTGGAGTACTTTACAATTCCGTCAACACAGATTACAATTATACTATGTCCACTTTTGACATATTATGAGATTGAGCCATATTTTTACCTTATAATACCAGCTTTACATCTTGTATGAATTACAGCATCAAAGTCTTACTCTAAATGGAGAAATTCCAAAATTAACTTAGTTCTAAGTGTTCCTTTTCATAAGACGATTGGAAACATTAATGAGGGTTTTCTTCGAAATGGGTATTGGTTGGGATAGAATTATTGTATTCTGAGGTGATGATTTATTTTTAGTAATATTGAGATGTACATTGCAGCCTCCTAATGACATAACCAGAGACCAAAAAAGGAAGTCACAGTTCAGAGATGTCGTTATTACGTGTTTTTATTATATAAAGACATAACCAAACTCTCGTCAGTAGAAATAAAAATAAGGAAAATGTCATTATGAGGAGGTTGCAATGTATGTTTGTATTTTTAATTGATGTGATTGATACAATTATCCGTGAGGATAATCTTCCTTGGATCCAAGGAAATCTCTTTTTAGATCTTCATTATGATGGTTTCCTTTCTTTTCCTCATTTATTGACCATCTTGTAAATTTTTCATGAATCAAATGTAACTAGACTAGATAGGATGGACCATTATTTATGTAGTTTATTTCGTCCCATTGCTTTGTTTTACAGTTGCATTGTAGAGTCAGATTTAGTATCATTGGTTACAATTACAATCCTATCCATTAAGACCTATCCATTGAGACACTAAACAAGGAGAATCGAGCCTCATATAGGGTCGGATATTTTCAATTGTAAAGTCAGCTTATTAGGTTTAGTCTGCTAATACTTCTAACTTCAAGCCGGCCCTATACGTGATTGGCTGCTGGACTTTTTTAGGGTGGCTTAGCATAAGACCAATTCAAATTAAGATTTTCTGTGGCATAATATGATTTTCCTCCTTTTTTAAACGTTTTCTTCATCTTCAAAGGAACTATTTTAGCCATTTCCTTGATGCAGACCACATTTATGTAAGACGAAAAAGTGGATTATGTATTTTAATTTCTTGGCAAGTGATATGCAATGGAATTCTTTTGTAGCAAACTCAAATGTAGCATATTCTTTTCATGGAACCACCCCTATACTCCAATGCTAAATACAATGGTTGTAGCGAATTTGGGGTGTAACAATCCTTTTTTCCAATGACATTGACATCACTGCAAACATAGTTGACTGTACTATGCAAAACAGCGTGAACAAGACATTTATGTGGAATGACAGGCCTTATTGATTTATTTATCTGTAGTGCATTATGTTCCATGACTAAGGCTGTCATCAATTATTTTAAAGTGTTCTAATCCAAATTTGCATCAAATTTCATGTTGCAAATTATTGTTGAATACTGTAAATCTAAATATAGTCGGCTTCATTTATACCGATTTTCGGATGTAGCGATTTAAAAAAATAGAATTTTGCCCCTTTACCCCAATGCTAAATAAAGCGGTTTGAATGAGCTTTGGATATAGCGATCCTTTGTGTTCCCGAAATGTAGTCGACTATATTTCACCTCTGTAACTGTAATGGGCAAACTTGGGTAAGTAAGTAAGCTCTTCTTAAACCTAAAGGTCATATGAGGCCAGTGCTTATCACCGGTTTCTATGGAGCAAGTGAGTGAAGATCAGTGATCCCCCTGGATAGGACACCAGTCCATTGTAAGTTACTCCCCCAGTCTTGTTAACTGGTACTCATTTTAACACCTGAGTTGAGTGAAGAATGTGTCCTTTCCCGAGGCCGCAACGCATCGACCGGGGTTTGAACCCAGGACCTCATGATCATAAGTCCATACCATTACCCTCTGCGCCACTTGGTAGTCGAGATACTTTAAAATTGCAGTAAAATACCCCAATTAACAAAGTTCTGCTGTATAGTATAAAGAATTACCCATTGAGAATATGAATTTGAATATATAAGGAGGTGAGAATGAAATGGCATAGTGATTTATCATAATATTTGAATACTTTATAGTGTAATTGGTTGCTTTTGAAATGCATTCAGATTGAATTTTGAAGTATAATCATCTCAACATTTCAGCAAATCATCAATGCGTGATGCTTTAATGAGATTGCATTAAAAATATATTTCTTTGATTGAGTAGGTCTATCTGTGCCATCTATGAAAATTTATTGGATTAATCTTTAATATTCAAAATTGTTCTTATTGTTTTATTCAACAATGTGTGTCTATAATGTATAAAGCCTTAATACAATGTTGTGTGTGTGTAACCTAGAAATTATTATCAATGTTTATTTTTTAATGGAACGGTAAAGTGCTTAATGACTAAATTACTGTAAAGTTGATTGGAATGATGAGAGACATTCCATGATGCATACTTAAGTTATTAATTCTATCTTCTGTTATTTCAATTTGAATCACCTAAATTTTTCATTAAGTTCTTGAATTGCTTGCTCCGCATAGCTTGATTAATTTGTTTCATATATCATTCCAATATCGTGTCTTTTTTCATTTATATATGAGATTGTTTTGTTGCATTTACTTTTTTGATATTCCAATTGACTTTGCTTGTAGCGAACTTGGTTGTAGTTGTAGTGATGTTTGGGTGTAGCGTGTAGCGACCCTTTTTTCATAGAGTCGCCCTTATTCTACAATACTATCTACAATGGTTGTAACGAACTGCGGATGTAACAATCCTTTTTCTTGTTCCCCAATGACACTGCTACAAGGGTATTTGACTGTACATAAATTTAAAAAAAAAAGGTATGAATGAGTTTTTCATGAGAGAGACAAATAAAGTGGAACCTCCCAATAACGACATCTTTAAATTGAGAGATTCTCTGTTTAACGACAACGGCTCTCGATCCCGGATAAATTGTTATATATCATTAGTAGTAACGAAAACCTCTAAATAGCGACATACTTTTGTACTGAACCTCTGTTAAACGACATCTGTGACATTGAGTCACCACATGTAAAGGTGTGAAATCATATGCACTATTATTATTCAGTCCTCAATTAGACCTAGACAATATGCTAAGTAAAACTTATTATACAGACTTTTTTAACTTTGTGAAACCAACTAACGATACATGTTGTCTCTACATTGAAACATTGAAATTGAAATAAAATTAAAAAATGAAAAAAAATTAAATTGCGACAAAAGAAAAAGCAAAGGAATTGTGGAACAAATAAACGATCGCAAACATTGCAAAGTTCTAAAATCATCTCTGTCTTGTGTTTTCCACTGACAGAAGTCTTACCACACCCATTTTCCGCTATCTTGGAAACCTCTGTGTAACGACAACCTCTGTTTAGCGACATCGCATGCTGGTCCTGAGCGATGTCGTTATTGGGAGATACCACGTCCATTTATATATTTGTTTCTCTTCTATAGCGTTCATTCATACCTGTTACTTTATTTGTGTATTTTTTATTTTGCCTTACGGTGGTACTTTGATAGTATGATAATGATGTATATTGTAGGATTAGAAAAGTGACAATGTACTGTTGAGAAAGGTGATGAGGTTTTACAGATTTATTGGTTGATTGCGCTCTTTGTGATAATGTTGGATATACTAGTATAATTGTGATGTAATATATAATATAGGCATGCGCATGAATAAATGCTTTTTGATTAATTATACACAAATTAAAAATGTTTTCTTGCTTTTTTTCTTTTCTTTGTGTTTTATTCTTTTTTTTATTTTGTTTTTGTTGTATCTCTTTGTGTAGTTTATTTTTACTGATTTTTTAAGAACTCTGCTGTTGTTTACTACTTGATTGTTTTGTTTTTTGTTGGTCCATTTTTTTTATTATAAATTTTTGTTTCATTATTTTTTTTTCTTATTTTGTTTAATAAAAATGAAACACTTATCTGCCTTATGATATGACAAACAAAGTGTGCGTAGGCATATTATTATTATGATGTGCTGTGGAACCTTCTGATAAAGACATGACATTGGGACCATAGAATTATGTCGGAAGTTCTTCATTATCATTACAGTACTAATACTAATACTATTTTAAGTATTCAAGGGAACTGAGTGAGTGGCTTGGGTGTTGGAGATGCTCTTCTTTACTTCTTTCTTGACAAGAGAACGAGTTGAGGCAAGAGACAAGGAGTGTTAATAAATCATAATAATAGACAACTTAGAAGCGAAAGAAGAGGAGTAAAATAACGAAAAAATTACAGTTAAATCTGGGCTCGAACTCACGGCACTGAATCGCCTTGCCAAGAAGAAAGAGCTCCTCTATCTTGTATCTATGTATGTTTATGCTAAGAAACGAAATTAAGTAGGACTATTATTATTGTTTATCTAGACTAGTCTAGGCTCGATACCCAACCAATGACTTAGTATAAAGATTAGGCTTCAAAGATATAATTTTTGTTCCATCTGAGTAGCCTAGCGGATATAAGAGCTATTTCTTCTTGGCAAGACAATTCGGTGCCGAGGGTCGTAGGTTCGAGCCCCGTTCTAACTGTATGTAATTTTTTCATTATTTTTCTCTTCTTTCGCTTCTATATTGTCTATTCTGGGGTTTCCTTAATAATTATTTGTCTCTTATTATGATTTATTAATACTCCTTGCCTCAACTGCGTCTATATGCCATCTATGACAGTATAACACAAGTACAGTGCAGTTGAAATACATAGTATTGCTAATTACCAGCCATTGTCATCGTGCAGTGTTGACACACTTCGATTTTTTTAAATATTTACAAAAATGCACGCAAACATACACACTGAGGAAAAAAAAGGCAAGATTAGCACAACTACATATACACCAACACCAACTGATTTTGACCGCCTAAGTGCAACGCACAACCACACTGTTTTAGACCAACCTACTAAACGTAACGTTTTAAATATCGGCTACATAAATACACAATCATGCAGCATGCAGAAACAAAGTAGAAGAATGAAGCGACTAAATAATTGAGCATGACTACGACATCTTTATTATTAACGAATCGTGACTTTATCCCGATGGCGATGAAAGTATTATACAAGGACTTACACCACCCAATTATTATATCAAATCTGTTCCCCGCACCGAACGTCTTGGTGATATTGTTAGAATGCATCATTAAATTAATTATATCGTTCCAAATTGGAAACTAGAGTATGTCTAAACCAACCTTTTTTGAGCAAGCATCAGACGGTGGCCACTACTGTTCTTCAAATTTAAATCAAATTAAATTAAGCATTTATTGTGTACCACTTTTCCACTTTTTTAACACCCCTGATCCTAGGGTAGATAGGATCTGACATCTAGCCTGCTCTGATATGAACGAAAAACTAGGAGGTCATGTGTTTTCATCTAATCACATTAAAAATTCCTTGGTGGTTTTAAATCATAAAGAGCAAGCTGTCATCCGGGCAAACTTTGAAAAATTCCTACCAAATCAACAGTAATAATCAAGCACAATTGACTCAGTTGGCAAAATTGAAAGAAGAAGAACAGTGTTGGTTGTTCCATTTTATGGATGTAGCGATCTTGCTTTTGTGAACTTCGGATGTTGTAATTTTGTTCTGGTCCCAACGGCATTCTCGCAAGCATTGTCGATTGCACAGAGTGTACATGTTTGGGATTCAAACATCTCCAATGGATCCTGGTCTAGTGGTAAGGCACTCAGTGTTCGTATCTACTTAGTGGTGGCACAATGTTAAATCCTTGGAAAACTTTGTTTTTTTACATTTCCTCGGGAACAATGAGAACTCCGGCCATAGGCAGATATGAATATTGTCAGAATGTTAGAATGACGTGCCTTTCAGGTAGCTCTTCTTCATGCTCCACGTGGTCTTGATATGATATTGGAATGAATCGGGGATCCCTTCGTATAGTGCTTTGAGCATTTACAAAAGAAGTGATAAAGCAATGTATAAATGCTATTTTTATTATTTTACTCAAATGTTAAAACGAGCACTGGTTCAACAAACTGGGTTTGGAAACTTGCAATATGTGACATCCTATCATACACCACAATGACTAACAAAAACAGAGAATTTTTAAATTATGCGCTCTGCTGCAAACTGTTTTCATTGATTTAAAAAAAATGTTAGGATCTATAAATACTACAATTATAATGCAATACATTTATTATCTATACTCAAATAATATAGTAGTGAGGTATTTTATAAAAGTTAAGTTTTCTTTTAAGTATGACGAATTGAAGAGGGAATTGCAACAGGGTATACAATCTTATTATTACCCATTAAACGGGTTCGCACGTTTAATCAGGTGCAATTTATTTACTCAAAATTATGAAAGAAAGTAGTTGCATTATAATATCATGATTATAATATCACTTTGTACACTGGTCTTGTTAATTGCCTTTAAAAAGATCCGTCTTTATGAAGTTTTGATTAATACATTTTTTTCATATGGTGCGTAGATTGATAAACTTACTATTTTACTGTGGAGGTATTACGAAAGTAAATTTTACTATGATCATAAATTATCTTATAGTAGTGCTATTCACTATCCGACTATGGAATGCCCTACAATCGGCCACTAAAATGTTAAGTATTACTGAATCATTTAAAGATGCACTAAAACTAAACTTATTGGTAAGGTCACCATAATCAATTTCTATAATATAATATATAATAAAAGACAATATGAGCATACGCGCTAACAACCATACTCAACTAGTTGAATCAGTTTGCATATTGAAAGAAGAAAATGAAACGCAATAATATCAATCGATGAGTGCAGTCATAAATATACTTAATTCAACTACTCACGCGCGATGGTTTAGAGCTAGAGAAGAACCAATCCTTTCTAAGTTACTTTAATATTGTTCTATTTATTAATTTAAATCAACATTCACCAGTATTATATAATATGCTAGATGCAGTAACAGTCATGTTTATGTTTGATTGCATGTTAATTACATTCTAAAATGTTTTTTACCTTTACCATCAATTTTGTCCATACACATAAAAAAAGTTAAACAACTAAAATGTTAAGCACTACTACTATATTATACTGTTTCATTCAAAAATGCACTTAAACTGATCCATTGATGAGATCACCGTAATCAATGTATGTAAATGTAAGTAATAATTTTATGAGTATGCGCGTCAATAGTAATTAATACACACCTAGTTGAATTAGTTGGCATACTGAAAGATTAGAACAAAATTCTATTTGATCAATTAAACATTTCTCCATTTGAAATTTCCTTAATTATTATTCATACATATTTTTTACGCATATACAAGGATTGAAGCAACCTTAACCCAATTAGTGTTTTTGAAATTAAATGTGGGATACAATTTAAATAATACAAGTAAACGCGTGAATACGAGCTGGTCAATACACCTGCATACAATTCTTTTATGCGTAGTGAGTGCACTTACAGACACCTGCCGTGAATGTTTTACTTTAAAAATCAATGATATCCATTTGAATTCACGATTACGTTGAATGCATACCTACAATACCTGCACGAATGTTTTTTGTGTTGCATATTATTTTACTACTGTAAACCCTTAGTAATGGATGAAATTGCATCACAACTTGTAAATCTTATATAAAGTAATCTGCTCTAGTTGATTCAAGCAATTGCTATCGAACGCCGATAGCTACAAGACCAAAACCGTCTTTAGAGTCTAGCGGTAATCACTGCACACAATGTCAATCAGACTGTGAAAATCAAACGTAGATTAGCATTTTTACTGACATTTTTATTCAGTCACCTTTTCGACTTTTCAGTGTATCAACGTGTCAACAGTTAGTTTTTTCACTTCTATATTCAGACCTACACTACCAGTATCAGCTTTAAGTCGTTTCAAAACTAGACGAGACCTAGTCCTAGGCGCCTATTATATCCAACATGATATTCTCAGCCCCGAACAAACTTGCTCTTCTTCTGATCGTTTCATTGATGTGTTTACAGTTATCCCCTTGTTATTCTTCTCACTCAAGGCATGGCCGCCATCGCCATTTTCATCGGGTCAAGGCTGAACACAAACATGAACACAGCCACAAACACATCCACGAATCAAGCGGCGGGTCAACCGGAAGTAGCGGCACCGGAACCGACTCGACACTCTTCAGTCTTCTGCTCTTCCTGCCGTTCCTGATGAACCAACCAGCAGCTCCTGTATTGCCCCCTGCACCACTGCCCCCAATCGGATAAGGAGGGGAATATTACGTTATAAAACCTGACATTTATACAGCGTAACCTTTTGTGATTGGGACCATCAGGAATTGGGAAACCTGGCATGATGGCATGAAATTCTAGGCAATCAATTTTTTTAAAGTATAGCAAGTGTAACCATATTAATTGGAGAAACCCGTTTAATCGTGACGATCTCCAAGTCCATTGAAGTATCCAATAAGCGAGGTTCCACTGAATTTATGTATACTATATGGATATAATGATAGAATATGAAGCTGAAACTGAAACACTCACGTTTACAGGCTAATGACAAATAGTTGTTCGCTTAATACTTAAAAAATTCTCTTGAAGAATAGTATAATTATACTTTATTATAATATTGATCCTTTCTTTCATGCTGTGTTTCTGTGCATGCATTTCAATTTCAGAAATATAATATCGATGTACTTAAATATTACGTGAATAAAACTTAGTCATCAAAATGAATTAACTTCGTTTGTTTCCATTTACGAATTTGTTGCATCTAATTATAATCATTTTTACTTATGATTGTTTTGTATTAATGTTATCGTTCATAGTGGGTAAATAATTGGATTTTGTATCGAATGGTTCCGGTCCCTCAGATGATGCATGGTAGTTAACCGATGAGCATAAATTGCACCAACTGTTTGCGTTGGCAGCGCTTGACTTCGGGTGGCGCTCAGTTTGCGGTAAAAAAGGACCAATATTTCCTCGAGGAGGAAAATAATTGAATTTTATTAACTGTTCTTTTTACAGTCTATAGCCTACATTTGTTTGCAACCTTAGGCCTTGAATAGGCGATAGGTACTATTTTTTTTTCGGAAAACCTGCAACATAAACACTTACAACATGTCACAATGAAAGCTTATCTCCGCCACTTATTTGTGCCGGAAATACGACAGCAAGTCTTAATTTGGGAAAACCCTTTAGGTTTATTTGGGGAAACACCTATATAATATTACTTAAAATGATGGCCGGCTTTGTATTTGAATCCGGCTAGATTAGATGAAGTGAGAGGATTTTTTAAATATTTTTAACTTATTTAATAGGAATTATACAATGGAACTATTTCTAGATTAGTATAGAGTCTAGAAGACTATAAATCATCAAAATACACTATTATTTGGAGAAGAAAAGAAAACCTAAGTGAAAGCATGCATCATTAATAATTTAAGGTTTTCAACCAACCACAAAAATTAAATAAATAACAAATTCAGCACTTATCAAGTAGAATTGAAATCGACTAGTCTAGTTGTCCGAGTCTAGACAAATTATTATATAAATAAACATATTAAGACATTAAGAAATGGATGACATCCAATAAATTATATCTAAATGATGCGAAAACAGAAGTGCTGCTATTGGGTTTGCGACATCAGAGAGCCATTTTGAATGTGGACTCCCTACA
>JAUEKR010052066.1:0-10625 GCA_031762895.1 Corambe burchi
ATTACTATTATTGTTGTTATTATTATTATTATTATTATTATTATTATTATTATTATTATTATTATTATTATTATTATAATGCTTTGGAGGAGGGGAGGGTTGAATTTCTTTAACAAAGACGCCTTACTATTGTCATTGTTTTTTTTCTTCTAAGCATGGCTCTGCATGGATATTATATGAACTGTAAAGAATGCATAGAAATATGCAGATTGCAACAATAACTTACTGTATATGTGGTTAATGCATTGGTCTGCGGATTGAAGTGTTCCTTGTTTGATCTTTGGTTGAGGCATTGTGGTTAACCCTTGAGCAAGGTTATTTACTCTGCTTGATTACGGTAGAGGCTTTGGATTCCATTGACACTCTGGGGTTTTTTTTAAGGTATAAAAAAATCAAAAAACCAATTCTCCCTAATGAATTAATAGTGAATTTAAAGTTTAATGTGTCTTTCATTGTTGAGACTTTATTGAAATTGACCCGCTACTAAAACTGTTTACAGGTTGAATCTCTCAAAGACAGGCTTGAGTTTACTCAGACTGAGCTAGACAAGATGCATAAAGACAACATTGACTTGAAGTCGAGGCTACACAAGGAATCCACTCAGGTTTGTATGCTTGATGAATAGTGTTTCTACTTTTGAAGAATCTTTTAATATGTTATTGTACACTCCTGGGTAAATATAATACTTAGGATTTAGAATTGATTTTAAGTTACAATTTTAGTCTTATGCATTGCAGGATATCTTCTGCTTTTTGTTTGTTTTTGTTTTTTAATTATCTTAGATATTCATTGTTCTAATGGGTTGCCTCCTACCTTCTTAGGGATATACTGACCTCCTGAAAATTGCCTCGAAACCTTCAATTTCACTGATACTGGACAGTTCTATATCATTATGCTGCATATCCTATTTAAAAAATATCAAAATTCCACGATAGAGCAAGATAAAAGAACAAATGCAGAAAAAGATAGGAACAAGCCCTTCATAAGACTGATGGAGGAACTTTTCCTCTAAGCGTCCTTTTCTATCATTGCCTCTTTTATGTAGATCTTGGTCCTATCTTTTTCTTCAATTTAATTCCTATTTAATTGCCATTAATTTTTTTAACGTGTTTTTTGTACAGAGTTTGGACAGTGGTTACAGTAACAGCAGTCGATGGAGTCAGTCCTCTAACCAACCTGAGGTCAGTTTCTTATGTTGTTTTACTTTATTTTTTTCTCCCACTTTAATTCTTGATATGTTTTATAATGTGGTTTTCTTTTGTTTTGATTTTATTGTAATAATATGGCCATTTGGTAAAATTGAATATAATTGGATATGATACAATTATATGATATAAATTTTAATCTACATCCGATCCCCAGTTTATTTTACATCTATTATTATTTCTTTTTTGCTGTTGTTTTAGCAACTTTGTGGAAGCAATACTCTGTAAAAGTATTGGACATTCAGTTGTATGCTTGTTGCCGTAATCCTATCTAATTTGACATGCACTCTAGCTTGCTGTGAATATTTCCTTATTTCTATTTTATTCATTTTGTTTCATATAGCTCTGCTCTTCTCTGTGTGCAAATTTCTCAATATGCTTATGACAGGACCAGAAAATTAACAAATGATCCTTATTCAGAAGCTTACATTATTAACATACTATGCCTGCAGTAGACAACGCGTGTAGCAATGACATGTTGCTAGGGGAACAGAAAAACAATCACGATACCTGCATCTTTAGTTTAGCTATAACTGATTTATTGAATGTGTGTTGTATTGTTGCTTATTCCACGATTCAAGATTAGTTAATCCAAAGATTGCTTCAATCAAATATACTGAGAGTAGACTATGGCCGAGAGAAAAGCAACAGAAAATTACAGAAACGTGTCACTATCTGTCTATTTTATTGAACAGTTGTGTCCGCTTAAATGCCAGACGCCTAAATGTCCGTTTCACCTTAATGTCCGCTATTCTCGAAGAACGATTTCTTAGAAATGGTCACTTCCTTACCGATTTCCGGCTTAATGCCCGCTCCGCCTGAATGCCCGTTTTTTCTGCTTCACGAGCACCAGGCATTTAGGCGGGCACTACTGTTCATTATTCTTATCATCCTTTGCTTATTTTCAGATTTTAAAAAGGCAACTGAAAGAAGCACGTGATATGGTCCAACGCCAACGACTTGATATAGAATCGTTGAAGAGCAAGCTGGATATGTCTGTCTCTAAACTTACTGGCACCGAGAAAGCATTGTCTGAAGCTCTACGGGATTACAAACAAGAGAAAGACAAGGTTGGTTGATGTGCAAAATATCTTTTTTTTTTAGTAAAAAAGAATAGAAGTTAATCCTGTACATGTTAACTAACTTTGGATAGGGGGTAAGAATAGTGTCCCAACTCTTGCTAGTTTCTAGGCATGCATATTTATGTGGCAATTTACTGTTGCTTTTCATGCCGACTATATAATTTCACCCAATTATTGCTGAGTAAACAAGAGAGTGAAAATTCAGGATACTGCTTTATGTGGCCGAGCGGTTAAGGCATTGGACTGCGGATCGAAGTGTTCCGGGTTTGATCCTCGGTGGAGGCATCGTGGTTAACCCTTGAGCAAGGTTATTTGCACTAATTGCTTACGTTGGCTGCGCTGGATTTTCGGTGAGGCTCGGTTTACGGTGAAAAACCAAAAAAGATAAATTTCCCTTTGGGGATGAATATTAGTGGCATTTATTATTTATTTATTTGTTTATTAAAGTTATCAGTATACCTCAATGCAGTTCACACTAGGATGATGCACTATGTAGACCATGCTAGACGATAAAATGTAACTTATCTATGTATACCTTTGTCAGCAGACAGATATGTTTATCTTATCTCTTTTCTGACATAGGTTTGTACCAAAACGTTTGGTTTTGTCTTCGTCCCTTTTACTGTAGAGCTTATTCACATAGTCTCCTATGTTTTCTGTTTTCCTCATTATACGGCGGATATTTGATATCTTTATGCCGTTTGCATATATTATTGCACTGTATGAATGTTATCGAGTGATTCCACAATTTATTGCAGTTCCTGAAACTAAGCACGGAATGGAACAGGCGCATCCGGACGTTGGAGGACAACTCAAAGGACAGTGTTCACAAGCTGGAGAGGAACCGTGAGAACTTGCAGGCCAAGGAACGTGAATGCCGTAGGCTAGAAGCTGAAGTCAAAGGTCAACTGCAGCGATCAAGGGAGCAGGAACGCGAGATTCTCAAGTTAAAGGCCGTCGAACACGAATACAACCAAGTTAAGGTGTGTAGATTGTTCAGCCATTTTCAAACAAAAGGCCATAATTTCATTAATATTTCCTGTATTTTTTCCTTTTAAATATGTTTTTAGTACAATTTAAGATCACCCTTTTTATTATAAATGATATATTTGTTTTGTCTTTCTTCGTTCTTTCCTCTCATAAAAATACAAGAAACATGAGCTATCTTCCTAGTTTGATAATTTTTTTTTTACTTTAAATTTCCTCCTACTTTCAAATGGGCTTACTGAATTTGTATACATTTAATATCCGATATGTAATACTTATGTTTATCTTATCTTTATAATACCCTCTCTCTGGGAAACGAAACTAAATGATTGGAGCTAGAACTTTTCATACTTATTTTTCTAAATCTTATTGTGTTTTACGGTCTTCATTTCTTTCGTATCTCAGGAGAAACTAGATGACAGGACCCATGAATTGGCCAGTCTTCGGTCAGAGCTCCAGGAAAAAGAGCACATCTGTCAACAGATGAAGGACGACTATGAGAGCCAGTTTGAGGAGATGGACCGCGAGTTTGCTCACGAACGTGACTGCCTGGAGAAACACATGGATCAGCTGAAGATGGAGTTGTACAGTATCCACGATAGACAGGCCTCCATGACTGATAACATGACCTCTAACATTGCACACATGCTCAGGGAAAAGGACGACATCATCTCACAGCTTGAAGACAAAGTAATCTTCTTCTGCTTATTTTAATTATCTAGACTTAAAATTCATGTTTCAATTATTATTATTTTATTAGTATGATCGATGCAGTACCGGCACAACCATGAAATAAAGTGATCATCAGTTTATTTTACTAGTTTGTTGTCAATAACTAATTAATGATTAGGCATACTCGTTCTTGCCACATAGCATTCGCTTGTATCAAAGGATGAAATGATTTACTATTTTAGACTCATAAATGACTTATAAATTGGGTATTATATATGTGCGATTTTTCATATGTTTACTATAAAATAATTGTTAAAATTCAATTTTTATCATTTTACTTGCTTGTCGACTAATTTCGTTTTTTAAATATCATCAGTTGCCATTTAATATACGATACAAAATAATATTAATATATATTTTAAATTAATCACCTTTTTATTAATATTTTATGTTGTTTAAGTCGATTAATGTGGTAATTAAAGTAATGTATTTGTATTTGTTATCATTAGCAGTTTTTATATAGATATTTACTATTTATGTTAATTTGTTCTGCAAACACGACAAAATAAAATTTCTTGTATTTTTTTTTTCAAGACGAATAAAGAATTATCTTATCTTATCTTATCTTATATGATTAAGCAGCTAATTGATTATGAATACATATATAGTTTAAGTCTTTGTCTTGCTCCAATTAGCCAGCTGACTTAATTATGTTTGAGTGTATTTTTTTTCTTTTTCTTCTTCATCTTCATCTTCCTTTCTTCTTTTCCTTTTCAGCTTCTTTTCTATTTTCTCTTTTTATTTCCTTGTCATTCTTCTTTTTCTCCTTTTTACAAGTCAGCTGAATTTATTTTGTTTGACTATAACTGTTCACAGGTAAGAATTTGAGAATTTTGTACGGATGAATTATTTTGTTTTTATTTTATTTTATCTGAAAGACATTGTTTTTGTTTATTTTAAGTTGATAAACATTATGTAAATCCTCATTTCATTGTTTAAAATTTTTTTTCCAGATGATCGAAGCGGATAAAAAGATGGTTGAGATGTCGGAGGAGATTCAGGCTGAGAGGGGGCTTAACTCTGAACTCGCCCATGACGTTGACTCATTCCAGGACGACAAAGTCCGCATGGCATCTACCATTGACAAGCTTGAGACTCAACTACGGAGCATTCAGGGCAAAGTGTCGGGTTTTGAGAAGGAAAACGTCTCCCTACGCAAGAAATTGGACGAGCTTCAGAAAAAGAACTCTGCCCTTCAGAGCGGTCTGAGAGAGAGTCAAAATGGAAATGTAGCCAATGGGGAAAATGTTGAAAAAGTCGAACTCAGGAAAAAGATTACAGAGATGAACTCACAAATTGAAAGTTTGAAGGTTTGTTTTTGTGTACCTACACTATAATTTTTTTATCTTCTTAGTTTTTTTTATGTTTTTTTAAAAGCTTCTCAATTTATTCTTATAAAGTTTTTGAATATGTTGTGCCAAATAAGGCTTCTGGACTTTGTAGTATCTACTGAAGAGAAAAAAAGTAAGATTATTTCTGGAAAATTGAAGCATCCATTATAAAAGATTAGTGGTGTCAGTGGCTCAGTGACTAAGGATCTTGACTTATGATCATGAAGTCATGGGTTTAAATCCCGGTCGATGCGCTACAGCGTTATGTCCTTGGAAAAGACATTTTACACACATTCTTCACTCGACTCAGGTGTTTGAATGAGTACAGGTTAACATACAAGACCGGGGAAATAATCTGCAATGGACTTGTGCCCTATCTAGGGTGGATCGTTGATCCCCGCTCGCTTGTGCCATTCAAACCGGGGATAAGTACTAGCCTCATGGACCTTTAGGTCTAAGAAGAGCTTTTTAAAAAAGATTTACTTACATTTAGTTTTTTTTTTCTATCATCATTGGAATCTTGGAAATAATTAATAGTAAATCATTACTTCTTATAACAAATTAATAAGTAATTATTATAAATAATTTTATAACAATTTTTGATTTTGTACCAGTTGATTACTTCTGGAAAGCAAAATTATTTATGTAACTCTTCTTAAAAGATTGAAAATGTCAAACATATCATCAATCATTCCTCTTAGTTTTAATCTTATATATCCTTTTATCCAAAATAATAGAAATAGTTTCATGTTTCTATTCTTACATATTTCTTCCTCTCTCTTTCTCTTTAAGGAAAAACTTGAGATTGCGGAAAGCACGTCTAGCAAAGTGGCTCTCCTAGACCGGGCGTCGAGCAATGTGAGCAGTATTTCCAGCTTGACCAGCGACAGCCAGGAAGACTTGCTACACAACATCATAGTAGTCGACTCTCACCTCAAAGAGGTCAACTCAATGCTCCTCAAACTACGACAGGACTTTGACACTTATATCGACTCGGAGTCCAATTTTGACCGAAACTGTCCCGATAGTAAAGACCAAATCATCAAACTAGCCGACTGTGTCGAGGATATTGGTCATCGGTGTCATCACATTCAAGACGTTCTACGAGAACCGCATCAAGAAAACAGCGGTGGACTTGCTCCACTTGGGGAAGAGTATAAACACGCAATCACCGTTGATTCGGCTTCAGATAAAGGTCTGATTTTCTCAGAGTATAAAGGTTTGAAGGTGAAATTTGAACAAGTGGTTGCCGAACTTCAGCAGGTTAGAAAGGAATTGAAGAAATCTAAACATGTGACTACTCCAGAAGATCCCAAGTTAAGAGAGAAGGTGAATGTGATGGAGGGTTCATTTAAAAAGCAACTAGTTGACCTAATCGGCCGTGTCGACGGCTTGTCTGACAGCATTGTCTGTGTGCAAGTTGGGTCTACAAATCCGTCTAAAGATTCTTCTTCAAAGTTCCCATCATCATCATCATCATCAAATCCGTTTGAAAGCAATCCTGGCAACTTTATGAAAGTTATGGATGCCCAGCTTAACGCGTTAGATCAACGATTATCCTCTTTAGAAAATCAGGTTACTTCTGCTGCGTCAACTTCTGAGCAGAGTTCATCATCAACAATTACATCAATTCCATTACCAAACAGCAGCAGCAGTTCCGAACCCATAGACTCTAATGACGCTGCTTTCTTCCAGAAATTAGAAGAGATAAAATCTCAACTGAGTGATTCGACGTCGCAGCTCGAAACCCTTTCTACCTCATTCCCGTCCTTGTCGCCACTCACGAAAGACCACGTAAATAGAATACGTCAATACGAAGAAAGGCTCAGTTTGTTATCTTCTTCGTTATCGGCACCGTCATCATCGGATAAATCTAGTACGGCAGTGAACAAAAATGATAGTGCGATTGCAGCCGAAGGGATTAATCAGTGTATGTTGGACATCAGGGAGAGAATACAGGAAGTTGGTGAGTTGCTGGATGCGTTAGAAGATGAAGGAGATGATTCGGACAGTGATGAGGATGAATTGGAGCAGACTACTGTTGACGATGTGCGTGAGAAACTAGCCAGCCTGGTTGAATTCATTGAGCAGCATTCCAAATTGTCCACATCCGATTGGGCCCTGCAGCGCTTACTCACTGTACAAAAAGGAAACCTCGCTACCGAGCGGTTATTGAAGAAAGATGCAAAGAAGAAAAGCTCGGAAGGAACAGTGGTATGTGGTACAACAGTTGTCCTCACGACGCAGGAAGAGAAGCTGAAATTGTATTCCGATAAACTGTCTCTGGAAGCGGTAGTTTTGTACGAAATGGCACACATCTTGCAAAACAAAGAAGTCCTCACTCCTGAAGACTCTTTGTTCAGGGAGATTGATTGCTTGAATTCAGAACTTTTGTTTCTTCACCAACGTCTCGACGACGAGATCAAAACGATGCATTTTGAAAATAATGAAATGCTGAAGCAGGCAGATATCCTTTCCGCTTACTCTGAACTGATGGCAGAGAAGATACTCATTAGCGGACACTTGTGTAGCGCCACTTTTGATCAGAAGTGTCACATACCCAAGGATTACGTGACTGATGGTAGCAACCAGTCTGTACAGCCATTCATCCTTGCCACAGAGGCTTTGATGAGGTCTCAAATCGACTCGCACATCTGTCAAAACTTAGATAGGACTGTCGATGAAGTCATCTCTCTCCCAACTCACCTCACCACAAGAGCCATTGTCCAGGGGGATTTGACCTTTGCCCTCCGGCAACTCAAGTCGAGGCTTGAGCAATCCCCTCAGCTGTTGCAGGCTGGATCAGACGGGTACAATTTCGTGTTTGGACGTTTAGTGGAAAGGGAAGGGAAAGTGATGACGTTGTTGGAAAACTACATAAGTCAGATGATTGACTCGTTGGCTGTGATTATTTGGAAGGAGAGCGAGGAGATGACGATCGTGGATATTCCGGAGAGTGTTCTCGATGCGATGTGCTCGGAACTTTCAACGATCATGGAGCGACACATCCAGCACCATAAGGAGAAATGCCGCACTGCTAAGGATACGCATTCGGCGCGTAAGTACGACATCATTGTCAATGAGCTGCGCCTGAATCGGGAAATCGTCCTAACCAAAATCAGATCTCACTACGACGCATACTCTAAAGACCAAGTCTCGATCCGAGACTCTAGTCTAGACGTTCCAGTGCAATCGTTGGACAATTCCATTTCAAATTTCGGTGAGTTGCTGTCATTGAAGGCGATTGTGAGAGGAAGTACGCATTTCTTGACGGAGCTTTTCAAAATGAGCAGCGAGGCTCTTGAGGATGTGTATTTGGATCACGATTCTGACTTTGAGGATTCAAGTATCGGCGCTGAAAAAGGCTTGTCCAGCTTTGTCACAGCGCTTGGTGAAGCTTTGCAGATTGAGGCTCGTTCCAAAGAGGCATTTTCAAAAACGTTGTTGACTTCTTCTTCATCATCACCATCTTCAACATCAAGCGATGATTCCAAAACTAGCAAAGGATCTGAACATGATCATTCAGCATCGGAGGAGAAAATGTCTGACATCTTGTTACGAATTCCATCGCTAACGGATTATCCCGAACACTTATCAGAAAAAGCAGCGTTAGTTGTAAGAGAGGCCGTGTTTGGTGCTCAGTTGACATTCTCAATGTTTAAGATGAAACTTGCTCACGACCGTGAGATGAGTCAAGTGAAATCTAGGCGACCTTTGAGAGTGAAGCCGCAAGTTGAAACTGAAAAGACTGGTGAGGACTCAGAGGAGCAGTTACAGATGCATACTGATATTGAGGTAAATTGTACATGAATGTGTTAATTGGTCTATTTTGGTTTTGTGTGTTCACGCAGTATAAAAGTTTATTTAATTATTTCTTTTAAAGTAATTTGAGTTTTTTTTTGTTCTTGTTTTATGTTTTGTGATTTTATCTATGTGTATATGGCCGGGTTTTGCTGAATGGTCTTCAGATTACGATTTTATTAGATTTTAACTTCCTGTGGGATTTTTTAACTTGCTTGAACACAGACTCAAAACCTTTGAGGTTTTAGTCCATATCTGAGCAGACTAGTTATCAGACCCTATTTAAAACTTTGCCTTGAATCTGGATAGTGAAAATGGTAAACAAATAATTGCATCTATCAGGATTATTTTAATGTTTATGCTTAGCTTCAGATGTAAGGAAGCATATCTTAGACCAGAAGGTCACTAATGCCATTGCTTTCCCCTGGTTTCTATGGCATAATAGAACGAAGATGTAGAATCCCTGTGTAGATTAAGCAGTTCGTCACATGTTATTTTCATAGTTTTATAAACCACTACTCTTTTAACAGCTGAGTGGAGTGAGGAATATGTATACTGTATACTTCCAAAGGACACAAAGCCACATCTCGACTGGGTTTTTTATCTCACCACCTCATGATTATCATTATCAGCCTAGTCCCCTTAGCCATGCGAAACTAACGCTACTAAAACATCAGATATATAGCAACTTTATAATAACCATTGTTAACTCGAACTGTTTTGTTATCGTTCCAGCGGTTAGTGGGTAGTTGCCCTTCGGCCCATATTAACTCTTATTTCAGCTCTTTGGTAGTTGCCCTTCGACGCATGTTAACCTAACCAAATTTTAACTCTTATTTCCATCAGGCGTTGATCATGCCCATGGAGGAAGTCTTGGAGAGCAAACACGAAGACGAGGTGGAAGTGTTGCAGGTGGTGCTCAACCAAGTGTCGCAGATGAAGGGAGATTTGTGCGGGCAGAACTCAACC
Organism: Corambe burchi; assembly: GCA_031762895.1. NCBI lineage: Eukaryota > Metazoa > Mollusca > Gastropoda > Nudibranchia > Onchidorididae > Corambe > Corambe burchi. The sequence continues at coordinate 10,108 of JAUEKR010052066.1, forward strand.
GCGTCTGCACTGGAAGAACATCTGCGACAGTTAGAGCAGAAACTGCACCACGAGATTGACACGGCCAGGCAGAGGCATAAGACACATCTGGAGGTTTTCAAGCAGGTAAATATGGGATGTAGGAAATTTTATTTATTTTAAAATTTTAAAACTAATACACAATTATTGTTCATAGATGATCAGCTGTCTCTCTTTTCTTTTTCCAAGAAGTTGTCACGTGTGCACTACATTTTCAATTTTTTAGACTTAATTTAAATTCTGACTTTTGTATTTCTTATATTTTTTCTTTTAATTGAAGAATTTATTGCCAGGAGAAAGGATATCAACCTGCTTCACATGTGAAGTATCTCAGACATAGCTAATCTTTAGATTCTGATGTGGAGAATCGTCGATGCAACATATACTCAAAATTATTGTAGCAAACTTTGGGGTTACAGAGAACAGAGCTTTTAATCTTCCGCTTTTAGGCGGAGTTCCGCTTTTTTGACCTTTTCCGCCTATCCGACTTCGATTTTTCA
>JAUEKR010052177.1:5413-16439 GCA_031762895.1 Corambe burchi
CACACACACACACACACACGCACACTCATTCAATAATGTTATTTACAAATCTATACAAAACCAAATTTATGCAACTAATTTAAGTAAAAAATATTGAATTTTTATAAGGAATGCACAGTTACGAAAGGAATTATATTACAGAATTTAAGATAAGTGACCGCAGAAGATACTATTTCAAAACAATTGGATAATAAAAATGAACATATTATTTTACTAATGTTATATCATAAAATATCATCAAGCAAAGGAAAAATGTAAACTGTGATTACAAGATAATTCGAAATTATAAATTTTTTTTAATATAGTACACCTTTCAAAATCATCAATTGAAATGATGATCTTGTGGTTAGTTAAGTATGAGACCGCAGGATATGTTGAAAAGAAAATCAAAATTAACGTGAATATAAAAATATTCTTGCATATAATATATTCATGGAATATTTCAGACAAACCATATGTTATTATGGAAACATACCTGAAAAGAACAAAGGACATACTATGTAGCGACCATTTATTATCTTACAATACACTTTGTGTTCGTCACGGGAAAAAAAAGAGAGAGACAGGGAGAGAGAAGTAGAGAAATATTTAGAGATATAAAGAGACATATATAGAGACATATAAAAAGGATAGAGAGATAGAGGTATATGGAGATATAAAAATGTATATAGACAGACACAGAGAAAGTGTATGTGAGTGTGACAGTGACAGAGACAAGCATACACAGACATAATATAAGATAGATAGTTACATAGATTGGAAGCATAGTGCAAGTATTTTTTTTCAAATCCTTAGGCATATAGTATACAGTATGGTTAATTAATGCGTAATAAAATAACTAACAAGATATTATGCATCTTACGTATATATAAAAAATATAATATTGAAGTAAAAGTACAATTTATTATAAATACAATGACATAGTATTATGAGACAGAGTCCTATTTTATTATGCATTTTATAATATTGCATTCTTATTATTTCGTTGTCTTGCGAATTGCCGTACTGATTTAGTATGTAAACCTTTACTAGTCAGCATAATATTATGCAAATATAAACACATCAACATTTTTTTATTTAAACGGGAAGGTGGTGTTGACTAAATAAACTCGTATAAATAAAATATACAATAGAAGTTCTGTAATTGGAACCCTTGGTAATACCCATCTCTTTCTGCAAACTGACACATAATCAGAGGCAGGAAATAGTTTTGAAGAAAACACAATGTATCTCTGTAGTAGGAATAGGAAGCCGAAGATTTTTAATTTCTCAAAGGTGTTAAATTTAAGAAGCTCCACAGCATATTCATAATGTTATAATATATTCTATAAAACGATATGAGCGAATTTTATAAACAATTGTATCAAAACAATAATATTTAATCAATTAGCATTATTTCAAGATGATCCTAAATACGCAGAAAAGGGGAGTTTCTTGGAGCATGAGCAATGAAATTATTATGATGACTGTTTATCAGATTTGCTGATCTAAATTGCTGGTTGCTTGCATCTTGCTGCCTCAGCATCATTTGCTGTTGTTGAATTTGGTGATGATGAGAAAAAGAGCGGTGGGTTGGGTGATTTACAATGGTGTGTTGTTGTTGCTGTTGTTGTAGTGACTGTTGTAAAATTGGAAAGTCTAACGAAGAAGAAAGGGTTGCCGGTGACATTTTCGGATGATTCAAGCCATCGCAATGGGATATAATCATAGCGGATGTATTACTACTGTCGTTGTTGCTATGGTTTCCGGGGGCGGACATTCTAGACGTTTGAGGCGAAGTTGGAGGGGAAGAAATGGAAGGCGAAGACCCAACAGAACCTGGAGTGGATGGATGAATTGGGCTGTCACGGAAGATAGCGTCACATTTTGCGTTGGTGCTGCTGTTAGGGTTGAAAGGCGAGGACATTGCATCAAAGGCAGGATTTGTGATTCTATTTTTAGACTGATCTTCCATAAGGCATGGGAAAGTATTATCATTGTTAGTACTTACTCCCTGACTAATACATTGTTTGGAGGTGTTGATGCTACTGCTAGAGAATAAATTATTATTTTCAGAAAATAAGAAATTGGCAGGCTGTTTTTGAATGTTGTTAAGGCTAACAGCCATAGGAGACTGGTTGTTGAAGCTCCCAATAAATTGTTGCTGTTGTTGTTGCTGTTGGAGTTGTAATTGAAACTCATCTGGTCTGATATTTGGATAGAGCTGCTCTTGCATGATATCATTATGTTGTTGCTGTTGTTGCATATTGTCATGTTGTTTTTGTTGTTGTTGGTGGTGATGATGATGATGAAGAGAATGAAGATGAAAAGAATACATAGGGTTAAAGCACGATGACATGTCATCAATATGGCCATTTCTCGATAACAATGATAACGCTGCTGCAGATGATGATGAAGATGATGATGATGGTAGCATTGATGATGGTGGTGGTGATGACAGTGATGATTGGAAGGAATCTTGAGTATTTTCATTGCCGAATTGGTAGTTTAGCATGAATGCGTAGTCATCAGGGTTGGGAAGCCCTGAGCCGAAGTCAATCCCATCTTTGTTTTGCTCCAGAAGTTTGACGCTGGACGCCAGAGCACTGATATAATTACATGCGTATCTCAGGGTTTCAATTTTAGTCATTTTTGACTCCGTGGAGTTCGGAAGAGTTGTCCTGAGAACTTCGAGAGCTTCGTTGAGGCCATGCATCCGGTTTCTCTCTCTGTCGTTGGCTCTTTGGCGCCTTGTGGTTTTGAGCTTCATGATCAACTGGAGACAAAAATATAAATAGTGAGATATATAATATTATTGCTTACATACTGTTAATGATATATCTTTAACAAAAGAAATCAACAAATGAAAAGGAATTTAAAACACATTGTTATAAAGATTGCACCCATTTAAATAAAATCACCAAATCGAAGAAACGGACCAAAAGTTGATCTTCAACACGTATACAAAAATTTTTAAAAAATTAACCAAGACAAGCTATAAACAACAAAAATGAAGGAGATAGCAACTCGAATATAACACTAAATAACAGACTAATTACTAAAATAGATAATGATTGATTAGACTAACATAAAATCAAAATAAAATGTACATAGTATACAGGAGTGGAGCCTGAAGGTATTCATTGTCTAATCAACTTGATTGGAATTTAAAATTTAATGCAATGAGGTTATCGTGATAATTAGCTCATTATTGATTGGTCCTTTACTTTACAACTGGTTTAATTATCTACGCTCATTACCATGGATCTAGGCATCTAGTTCGTTCTTCTCTTTCAGACTGAATTATGATATCTTTAATTCAACGTATTTTTTCTTCTTTTCAAGCTGAATTACACCAGCAGAGTTACATCAAAATTGATCTCTCCAATTCAAGGAATTCGATATTTGATAAAAATAATTCCCAGACTAAAACCCCCCAGCAAAAAAAAAAAAAAAAAAAAACAACTAATAAAATCATGTTCTAATGTAGCAAAACTTATCACGCAATAACTACAAATAAAATAATGGAAGAAAAACAACAACAAAATAACTTTTACCCAACCTTTGTAATAAAGCAAATACTAAATAAAACATAATAAGAAATCAAAAGAAAATACAAACACAAAGAATAGAGCAAACCCTACGCAACCCTTTCCTCCCACTCACTTTGTCGTTTCCCTCCACCTCTTTATCCCAACTCCCTAAAAATAGGACCAACAAATAAACACAAAATATGAATTGTTTTGCCACCAAGCACTTCCAATCAACCAAGACTCACCAAACACCGACAACATCGCAGCAGCAGACGACAATGCCAGTGCAAGGCACACACAGACAAGGAAGAAAACTGACATGAATACTTAATGAAGGGTCGACTAATTTAACTATGGAACTAGCTCCTTCCTTTAAAGAAAGCCTAGCTGGTGATTCATCTCCTCCCCCACCAGCCATAGCACCCTGTTCTCAACTTGCACATCTCGAACCCCCTACCCTACCCCTCACGTAATGATTAATGGCTGCTCAAAATTTTATGTATATGCTAGTTGATCTTTAGCATTCCATTTATTTTACAATGAGATTTGTCATTGAATTATTCGTTATCATTTTTGTTTCTTCAATGGTATCAACATAATGGTATTCATTTCTCTATTGTTTCTTGTATTTCTTTTTTCTTTTTTAAGCCATACTCTAATTCCTTTTTTGTTTTGTTTTTAAAATTAAATATTGTTATTGCGTTGATTTTTGTATCTATTCATTATATAATATAATTTATGAAGGTCATTCATTTAATAACTAACTACTACCTGCATAAGTTTTGTATTTATTAAACACGGTTACCTCTCTTATCATATTATTTCTTTCTCTTTTTTTTTTCTCCCTTCTCCTGTCTCTATCTCTTTCTGTCCGTGCATTTCTATCATTTTCCTACTCTAGATAATACTAGCATTAGTCTATTGAGTTCATTGTGTCAAAGACAATCTCTGTTTATTGAATGTGCGTGCAGAGACATGCACCCCAGGGAGTTGACGCATGCTCATTGTGTTGGATGAGTAAAATGGGACTATGTATGGACTACTCTCTTTCGGAATGATATCGCGCAGTAAAAAAAAATTCTTTCTTATCTGACTCATTATGATTTTACCGCTAGTATTTGTATCATAATATAATAACTATATTATATTGTTTCTATTAAATGGGCTAGATATAATCGTACTGCATATTACTAGAACAAGGAGCAATGGCATTCATATCTCATAGTATGCATATTATATCAATACTGCAATTAATGATATTATGTAGTATGGTATAATATATTAGATCATGCCGCATTCAATCTTTTATTAAACTGTATTTTTCGTTTGAAGCGATATCTTATAATATATTTATACAGAATTGTATCACTATTCACAACTATACATTAAGATATAATTGCACAAAAATAGTAACAAAGCAAACAGACTACGGAACATAAAAACTATAGACGAAAAAAAAGTAGCAAATGAGCAGTAAACAAATAACAAAAGATTATACATTTTGAGAGAAATTAAGCAAACAAAATAAGACACAAATAAGACAACACCAAATGCTAACAAAGATTTTAAATTGAAAAGAGCTATATAATAAGAGAAACTAAACAATAATACATTGTATTATGACCTAGGTATAGAATTTTAAGTTGGAAATTACAAGTTATAAGCTACAAAACTACGACCACTATAGAAATTAAAATTGGAATATTTACCTCAGGACTTTTCACTTTCGCTCTGGTCTTCCTAATCCTTTTCTTTTTAGGCGCCATGGAATTACTACTATTACTGTTGTTTTTACCAGATTCTTGATTTTCAGACTGAGGTTTGGGTGCTATTTTGGTCAAGTTGCTTTGTTCTTGAGATTGAACTGACTCTGAGCTGGCGAAAAAGCTGTGGAGTCCACTACTAGGGGTCATGATTTCGTCCCCGGTTATACTTCCAGTGTCGAAAGACTGGTCATCTGTGCTGACGGACAGTGCTTCCATGTCTGATGAGTACTGGTCGAAAATTCCGAAAACTGGACTGTCCGGTAACAGGTTTAGCATCATCAAATCGTAATGTCAAAGCCCCTGTCTCCTTTTTTTTTCAATGCTATGGTTAAGTCCACAGTCCGTATTAGACGAAACTCTTTGTTTGAATATAATTTACGCAATAAAAATGGTTTATATATATGGCAGGAGTTATCCAATAATCAAATATGCATTATTACTTAGCAGCTTAAGAAGGCGATGTTGTTATTTTTATATCTTCTTTTTTCTCAATATTATACAGCCAAAGATCATGAATTTGTTAATCTGAATATAGAATACGTTCTTCACAGCGCTCTTGTCTATTATTGTCCTATATAATCCATGAAGAGAATAATAATGAGTAAATAATATCTAAAACAGTCCGCAAATCAATGAATTATAAGAATTAATGGATTATTTAATTTCTCGACAACTATTTCCAGGCTCAAACTTTAGTAGTTTTACGAAATTTAAAAAAAATATCAGAAAAGCACTGTCTGGTTAAAGGAGTCCATCGTTCTTTTTTGCTAGACCTAGTGTACGATATAGCTACGGAATTGGACTTGTACGAAAGTAGAAGTAAGTGCTTACAGTGAAGATACGCGAAATCTTTTGGAAGACGAGAGAGAATGTGCCGCATCTTATACTCTTTATGTTGCTCGCGCTGGTGAGTGTCGCATGTCGCATCACAGTTTCGCATCGGATATGTCCTCGCGAACGCCTCAAGAAGGGAGGGGTCGTCGCTTTGTGCTCGTGGCCTAGAGGGCGGGGTCAAGGAGACAACAATGTTGATTGACAGGTAGCTCAAATGTCGCGGGATGTTATTTTTTCTTCTTCCTTGTTTTCGGATATTTTTGGTGGCATAGGGAGCGTGATATGAAAGAGAATGAGAGAGAAGAGAGGAAGAGACAGGTATAGGAAGAGAGATGTAACTTACTATAAGTATGATTGGGTGTCTTAGCATATTTTGGAGAGAGGATTACCCGTGGACAGAAATAAAAGGAGGGAAAGTGTATGGGTGAGGAAGAGAGGGAGATATAAAGAGACATATAGACAGAGAGACAGGGAGGGATATAGAGTGAGGGAGAAATGTGGAGCAAGAGTTAGAGAAAAAAAGAGATGGGGGGGGGAGAGAGAGAGAGAGACTGACAGTGCTAGGAAGAGAGGAATAAAAGGCAAGAGAAAAAATGAATTGTGATTTCTACAGAAACCAACAAATACTGTAATCACTTCATCTGTTACATCATATTACTACTACTCTGTACTTCTACTTACTGTCACTTCTATTTTTACTACCGTATTATTACTTTTGCTTCTGCTGCTACTACTTTTTTTTCGTGTACTTACTGTTACTACTTACTATTGCTTCTAATTCAGTAACTATTCGTTATCTACTTCCTACATAAAATATCACCACCACTTCTACAGCTGACTGAACTAGTATTTTGTCTATTGATGCTATCATCCTTATCACAAAGATACATTACAAGTATTTATTGATATTTTACATAAAATTTGAAGTTATAACATTCTTTAAATATATTTCTCAATCACCTAATTGTTCAATATCTCACATAATATGTTATTAATTTCAACGCAGCCAGTTTACAGTACTTGTCCATTTTATGATAAACTAGGTCCTATATTTTTTTAGTAAGATTATTGATTAGGAATTAATAAACGCTTTGACAGTGATGTGTTCACGCTATCGAAAAGTACTATACTTACGGAAATATATAACACAAAGATATCATATAAATAGACACAGTAATTAATTTATTTGCCTTCCTTTAAAATTATGACCACCCAAATTCCAAATGATAAAAGAATGAATAAAGAGCATTGCTTTATTATTATTTATGCAAGCTACGAATCAGAAGTTCTCATATCAAATAATAAATAGCTATGACTTAAAAAAAAACTTTAGGAGTCTTAATGAAATACTCTGAAGAAATGAATATAGAATTTTTTTTTTTAATTCATATAAAAATTAAAAGACAAACAAAAAAATAAATAAACAGGAATTCTTCTTTTACCACAAGGAGAGCTTTGTGGATCAAGCAATCAGTAGCGGAGTTGTAATAAGCTTAGGCTAGTTCACGTCGACCGCTTAAAATTAAGCCCCGCCCATTCTCTGCCAACGGCAGAGTCGGCAAACTTCGGCTGCAGAGGAGAGAAGATTAGGCAATGAATAAACAAGAAGGGTGGCTGGTCGCGTGCAGATCGCGTGCCCGTAGTAGTTGGGAGTGTAAGGAAAATGAAAGCAGTGCATACTTAGCACTGAGACTTACACATTGAATTGACGTTATCAATTTGATTGCATATTTTATAACCTATTTCGTTGCGTATTTTATCTTACCCGTTTGATTGTGTTTTTGGGTAGCTATTGTATTATTGTACTGAATATATTTTTGATTGTATATTCATTATCTTTTATTTGATTGCGTATTATGGAGTTATTTGTTCATGTATTTTATAATATAATTAGATGTCTAGTAGCAAAAAGACTTATTAATGCTGTGTGATGTACCATTAAGTGTTATTTAACATTTAGAGATAGTCATTAACATTTGAATAAAAATCACAGGACCTTTAGTTAAGACATAAATAAAACAATCATTGATAACTACATAAATAGTAGTTACAAGAATTTGAATCGATGCATGGATTAAAACAAATGACCAGCTATGGCAATTTGGTCATACAACTTAACTACAGACCTTCATCTGCAAAAAAAAAAAAAGCAACAATGATTAAAGAAAAGAAAAGCACACAACATACAAAAAAAGTTGACACGTACAAAAAAAATACAACAAAAACAAAAACCAAAAAACAAACACCAAAAACCAAAAACCAAAACAAAACGAAACAACATACATAGTTTAGCAACAAAGTCTAGCACCGCCAATATAATCATTAAAGTTCGAGTAAATAATCATGCACGCATGTTTGTCATAATGCCTCCATCGATGATCGAACCAGGAACTATTCAATCCACATTCCAATGCCTTTACTCTCCGGCCACCATAATACCAAGGAAATAAAATAAAATTCTTATTTGAATTTCAAATATCAATTACATAGTATCAAACTATAATACATTGCAATTCATAACATACAATACACAGAATGTAATAAAGTAATCTTTTTGCAGTAGTTCTTCTTTGTTGTTGTTATCTTGCATAAATTAATTTTCTCCTTAAAATTGCGTTAAAACAGCATAATCAAACAGCAACAGTGACAATAATAGACTTATCGTAGACTATCCTAATAAATGATTAAATTGTGGGGTGGTCTGAACTAGTGAATGATTTTTCACACCCTGGCACCAACAATTAGACAATTGAACCCAGCAGCAAGCTAGCGAATCTAGATTCCCTGGGTTTTCCAATCTATTCTTACACCTCTGTTATATCACAGCGATATCCTTCTTTTTTCGCTCTCACTTTTTTATTGCGACTCTCAGTTTTGACTTTATCTGACAAGTCTGATACTAATTCATAACATGATAGAGGTCTAGATCCTTAGGATTAAAATCCCCTTATTTCTTGCTCCGCTCTCTCTTCTTATGTCTCTTATACTAACTCCACCACAAAAAAAACAAAAAACAATTCTTATTGACCCATTCACACAAAGACTGGTGTGACCCATTGTTCCACCTCTCAAACTATAAAAGGAGCCACTTTTTAATTTGTCAAGCGTCCAGGTATTGTCGTAAAACACAACATCATAGCGTAACATAGTTCTTATTCAATTATAAAACGCTGATGGTCACTCTCACAACAATTGCGGTATAGCTGAGTTTATCCATGGAAGAAAATGAGCCCCCATGACAATTTATTTGTACCACTAATTCGCCTTATATTGCTAAAGACGGCATTAAAACTACTAGTCTATGACAGTTTACTGTGATATTCTGCATTTTTCCGCTCCCCTTTCTCTGTCTATCTCTCTCTTATCCCTCTCTCTCTCTTTCTCTCTCTCTCTCTCTTTCTCTTTATTACGATTCTCCGTTTTGACTTTATATTATGACACGTCTAATACTAATTCATACCATGATAGACCCTTAGTATTATAATCCTCTCTTCTCCCCATCCTTTTCCACTATTTCTTCATATGGCTCATAGTTTTGACTCACACCAACACGAAAAGTCAATTCCTATTTGACCAATTGCACAAAAAAGAGACTCGTGTGGCCCATTGCCCCAACTGTCAAACTATAGAAAGAGTCACTTTCTAATTTGTGAAGTATCCATGCATTGTCGTAAAAACACAACATAACTTAACACTAACCATACAACATAATTATCTCTTACTCAATTATACAATTCGGATGGTCACTCTTAAAAAAATTGCAGTACAGCTAGATAGCAGAGTTGATCCATTCATAGCATGATAGACCAATATTATGTTCAAATATTATATGTTTCCCCTATCCTTTCTCTGTATATCTCTTTCTCTCTTTCTCTCTCTCTCTCTTCTCTCTTCTCTCTCTCTCTCTCTCAATCTCTCTTCTTATGACTCTTAGTTTTGATTTAACACCACAATGAAAAACCAAATCGTATTGACCAATTGCACAAAAAAGAGACTTGTGTGGCCCATTTTTCCATCTGTCAAACTATAAAAAGAGCCACTTTCTAATTTGTCAAGTGTCCAGGAATTGTCATAAAAATACGATACAACATAACACTAACCCAACAGCATATTTCTTATTCAATTATAATACACGGGTGGTCACTCATCTCCCAAAAATTGCATTACAGCTAACAGTATTATCCGCGGAAGGTATAGAAGCCTCTATGGCAATTCATGTTGACCATTTTCAACAACCGATTTGCTATGCACTGCTGAAGACGGCATTAAAACTACTACAGTCTATCCGACACAAAAAGAAACAAAAATAGACCACCACAATAAACAAGAGTAACTAAACTACAAAGGAGTCACCCATAGAATCAATCTATCTTTTCAATAGATTACTAACACTACATAATAGCACAACGACATCTCATTCAATCAACAATGAACCGCATTACTTCCAACCGCTTACAACGATAACGGCTATATCGATGACATAAAACTGTGAAGCCTCTATAATTGGGACAATCAGAAATCGGGAAAAACCGGCAAATAGTAAGAAATCCCAGGCAGTCGATTGCTATGAAATATAGTATTATAGCCTCACTATTCGAGAAACACAGGTTACAGGGATAATTTCCTTATTCACTGAGGTGTCCCGATTGTCGAGGCTCCTCTGTACAATAAATACACTAACAGAGAGATGTTGACAAGTCATCCAATTAGCACCCCGACTAAGGGGTCCAGAGTGACCCAAGCAAGCAAACGAACGACCATTAATTTCATGTGGTTTAGGGATCAAAGCCCACTTGTTTCATGCAAGACTAAACTTCCAACAGCGTCCACGCGTCTACCTGGAGATGGTCAATGAATAGACACCACCTGTATATGTAGAAGTGGTCGTAGTAGTAGTAGTAGTAGTAGTAGTAG
>JAUEKR010052178.1:0-10624 GCA_031762895.1 Corambe burchi
TAATAATAATAATAATTATAATAATAATAATAATAATAATAATAATAATAATAATAATAATAATAATAATAATAATTTGATGAGGATGATGATGATGATGATAATGATGATGATGATGATGATGATGATGATGATGACGATAATAATGCTAATAATGTCATCCAGGTTTTTTTTTGATTGAAGGGATCTTTACTCAAAAAATATATGAGGCACCTCGTGCTCTAGTCATACTTTAAAACTTCTAGTCAGACTTTAAAAAGGAAACCTTAAAGACTTCTATAGAAAAGCAGCATTTTTGTGATACTTGTACTTGAATTGGTGGCGACAGTTTCTAATGATATATTTTGTCAACTATGTGAGGCTACATTAAATGATGATAACTCCCAATGATTTTATCGACTGTGAAATGGTCTAAATAATAAATTCATGGTGGTTAAATTGTTTCTCAGCCTCAATAGCATAATATCTTCTTTTCTTCTCATCTTTGCCCGGGAAAGACTTAGAAGTTATTGCACGTACGATTTTTAAGGGGCACATTAATATGACATATAATAAAGGCTTCCCATAACCTGCTATTTGGGTTCTGTTCGTCCCTTAGCTCGTAGGGATACCCATAAGGGCCAATGCACAGGTGGTGTTGGTCGATAACAACAACACCAACAACAACAACATGCAAATGATAGTAGTTAGTTTTTTTGGTATTACCTGGTCCTGGGCATTAGTTGCTAAGTTGGCCACAATGCAGGTAGCGTTGCACGAAATCTGTTGGTTGTTCGGGGAACTTTGGAATGTTTGGAACAGTTGTCTACCGCTACTAAAATCTTCCTGCGGGATAACATGGAGAAGAAAACAAAAGGAACAAAGTAATAAAGATGGTGCTTATGAAGTTCATAATTTAGGTGTATGTATAATACACGAAAGGAAAGTAATCAAATATCATCATAACTCCCCTGAGGAGTGCATGCAAACAATTACAATCGTGAAGCTGCATGGTTATAGTAGATTCCAGCGTATCTGAGTTATTAAAGGAATTGGAATGGACAAATCAAGAAGCGAGACGACAAGAAATGCGCCAGATTTTATTATTTAAGGCAATATCTGGGGCTGCTGTAATCCCTATGGATACTCTGACACCATCTGATTCGAGAACACGCTCAATCCACGTGTACGACTACATATAAACACTCGTTTTATCCCCTATTTTCGAATGGAATAGTCTCATTGAAGACATCATCAACTCTTCAGATGTAAGAGCATTCCATTCTGCACTTTGACGTTGATGTGTTACACATTGTGGGGTTTATCAACAAATTATTACATATTACATTCAGATGACTTTTTAAAAGCTATACCAATGGCTAGGTACTCAAATTCTGAACGTGTACTCAGGATACATTAAAATAAATTTTTTTTTTTTGAAAAACAAAATTCAACGTTGAGCCACCTCACGTTAAATTCGAACCTAGTACATGCTTATTCTTAATCTAAGGCCTTACCCCAAGACCCCATCCAAACTGAATTTTAGTGCGCATTTTTTTTTTTTTTTGACACGGTGGCATTGAAGCTGCTTTCAGTTTTATTATGGTATGTAGGATGATACGTCAACAGCTACACTTCTAAAATTATCACTCTATCATTTTCCCCCTTAGAATTTCATGGCAGAAATTCATGTTCAATCCGCAGCTCCTTCATCCCTCAACACAGCACTTAACCCTGACGCCACTTTCACTACGGAAGTACTTGACAGGTCGCCAAAAGGTTATCATCATAGCCTGAAGCAAATATTGTAGTACTGACAGAGCCCCCTCACTTAGACTGTAAAATATCCTCTAATTATGGACTTGATACTTCTACCGCGCGCTACGTCCCTGCTCTCTTTAAGATAGTATGATATGGGTATCACTGAAAAGAATATAACAGACTCATTTCTACTCGAACTAAAAAAACATTCACACTCTCCACCAAAAAACAAACAAACAAACAAACAAAAAAAAACCCAACAAAACACACAACAAACAAACAGCATAAAGCTTAACAAAAACAAACAACAAAAGCAATAATCAATAAAAAAAAGATAAAAGTAAAGATTTGTATTTATATAGCGCATTTATCACCGATGTCTCAAGGCGCTTTACATATCGTTTACTTCTCAAGCAAACAGCAAATATTTAACACTCCCGAGACATTCGACTGTAAGGCGTATTACAATCGTTTTTTTTTTTCGGAGAAGAAAGCTGTCATAATAGCCGGGTTCTCTATTTCACCAGAGTTCAGTGAAGGCAATCGGCGCAAATTTTCTTGCCCAAGGAAAAAAAGCAGTAGCGTGTGGGAATCAGACTCGGGGACATCTTCGTAGCAACCACAGAAGTTCAACATCTCTATCAACTGAGCTAACCACGACGAAAATAACAAACAATAACCCGGAAGTTTCAAATTTATGATTTCTAACGCTTTGAAAGCATCATTTCTCATCATTGGGCTCCATATTCTGACATTTTGGTCTAGCCAGAACTAGGGGAATGTCTAAAATTTATCTCTTTACCAGTCATAGTGATCTCGTAGATGTGACATTTATGCATAGACATTAATGATTACATGTGACCTTCACCTTTCAATGTATGACTCTGTAGTTCAAGGGTCATGGAGGTGATAAATCATTGCATGCCATTATCAACTTATTTGAATACATATTATAGTTATAGATACTCTGAAGAGACACAACACAGAATTATATTGTTGATGTCTATTAAGTTGGCATAATAAATAATATGCTTAATAGTCTACACACTTTTAACTAGGTACGCGCCTAGACGATCCGGAGACAAAGGTGGTTTTTTTAAATTGCTTAATATAATATGAGAAGAGAACTATAATTATTTGCCATCGCGTACACACCATCCCTTGTCTCTCATTCTCTTTCTCGTTTTCTCATACACCATCTATATCTCTCATTCTCCATCTCTCTTCTATTTCTTCTCTTTCTTCTCTTTCTCTCTCGTTTTCTTTATCTCTTTCCCACTTTATGCTGATCTCTCTATCTCTCCCAATGCAATCTTTTTTAGATCATGCGAAAACTTTTCCTGGTCAGTTCTTACTATGTGTTGGCCGCATACCTAAAATGCTCTGTCAGATATATTCATGTGAGGAATCGTTCTAGTTCCGCAGTTTCGGTATGTATTTTCGCTGATGAATCACTATCATTGCATGTCTATGTAAATGAATATAGCATCTATTGTCCTCTCTCCATCAACCTCTTTTTTATCTGTAGTATTATGCTTGTTATCATTTCCAATTCTCTCTCTCTCTCGTTCCCTCTCTCTCGTTCTCTCTCTATATATCTCAATCTTTCCATCTCTCTTTTTCTATCTCTCTCTTTCTATATCTCCCCATCTCTCCATAAAAAACTAAATCATCCGTTAGAGTATGCCCACTTATGTAAAAAGCCCTGTCAGGTATAATGATATCCGGAATCTTCCCAGTTCCGATAACTTTTGTAGTATGTTTACGCTGAATTATCTCTGTCTTTGTTTGCCGTTATAAATGAACAGTTATCATTTTTTCCACTCTTACTCAATCTCTATCTCTCTCTCTCTCGCGCTCTCTCTCTCTCTCTCTCTCTCTCTCTCTCGCTCTCTCTCTCTCTTTCTCTCTCTATTAATGCTAGTCGCTATCTTTTGTAATCGTTTATCTCTCTCACTCTGTGTATCTCTCTCTTTCTCTCTCTCTCTCTCTCTCTCTCTCTTTCTCTCTTTATCGCCTCTCTCTATCAACCTTACACCATCCTCATAGAGTATACTACCTTGCCATATCCTATGCAGTTCCTACTATGCGATGACCACATTATATATCTAAATAATATAATTATATAAGGAACCTTCTTAGTTCCGCAGGTTTTGTATATATTTACGCTGAGTTATCTTTATCATTGTATGTCTATGTAAAGGAATATAGCATCTATTGTCCTCTCACATTCAATCTCTTTTTTTTATCGGTATTATTATGCGCGTTATCTTTTCTAATTTTCTCTCTCTCTTTCTCTCTCTCACACACAAACACACACACACACCCTCTCTGTCTTCCTTTCTCATTCACACTCTTTCTCTTTCTCTCTCTCTTTCACTCTCTCTCTCTCTTTCTCTCTCCTTATCCCTCCATTAAAAAAAGAATAATGAAGAATCCGATAGATTATGCCCATGCCTTATCCTATGCACTTCCTGCTACGCGATGACCACTTTATGCATCTAAAAGATATAATAATAAATGGAACCTTCCTAGTTCTACTGGTGTTGTATATATTTACATTGAGTAAGCTCTAACATTGTATGCCTATGTAAATGAATTTAGTATCTATTTTCATCTCTCATTCAATCTCTTTCTCTATGTTATTCTGCTCGTTATCGTTTTCTAACTCTCTCTCTCTCACTCTCACACTCTATAATATTATATGTATCTACCTATCGATCGATCTTTCTATCTCGCACTCGCTCTCTCTCTATTCTCTCTCTCTCTCTCTCTCTCTCTCTCCCTTTATTTCTTTTTTTCAACATCTCCTTTTCATTTTCTCATTCTCTATCTCATTTTCATCCTCTCTCTCTTATTTTTTTAACGTATTCCACTCATTTTCACCCTCTTTGTCTCTCATTCTCTCTCACACACAACTCTCTCTCTCTCTCTCTCTCTCTCTCTTTATTTCACAATATATTTCTTCTCTTTCGTTCTCTTTATGAAACTATATTTCCTCCTCTTCACATTATATCCTTCTACAATACCAGCTACCCCAGAGTGCTCGCATCCAATGTCACATACCAAAAATACCCTAACAGGCGCATACGGAATCTTTCCAGTTCCGCTAATTTACTTACAGGCATTTATCAGAACAACCACTCACCCCACTCACTCTATTACTATAGTCCATGTATTAAGCCAAGGCCAAAGTGAAGCTGAAACTTTTTCAGTTTTCAGTAACTTGTTAATAATTGTCCTATAATAATAAACTTAAGTAGCCATAGAGAAACTTGTAACAAGCGACCGGAAACATGGTTTATCTTTAAAGGTCTAGGACAATTTTTATCCGTTGAAAAATGTGTGACATGGTTAGCTCAGTTGGTAGAGACGTTGAACCCAATGAGAAATTAATGATGTTTCCAAAGCATTAGAAATCATAATTTTGAAGCGACCTTGTTATTTCTTGTTATTTGAGACGTGGTTAGTTAAGATGGTAGAGGTGTTAATGTGATGTGGCTGCTACGTCAATGTTCCCGAGTTCGAACCCCACTCGTTACTGCGATTTTTTTCCTTGGGTAAGAAATTTGCGTCAATTATCTCATTGAATTTTGGTGAAGTAAAGTACCTGGCTGTTAAGATATCTATCTTGCCCAAAATATGATTGTAACACGCCTAACGCCTAACAGGTGAATGCCTCGTCAGTGCTGAAAGTTTACTGCTTGTTGGGGGAATAAACGAGATATAAAGCACCTTCAAAGTTCGGGGATAAGTGAGTTATGTAAGAACAATCTTTACTTCTTTTTTTTACAAAGGTAGAATAAGGTATAAATGGGCTCCACAAAAAAGGTACAAAGACAAAAATAGACGTTCATTTTTGTCTCTGTCCCTTTTATATAGAGCTCTTTCGTACCTTTTTCTACATAATATGTGTTCATTAATCTTACTTTACGGATATTATTATTGTGTTTATTCTGAGCTTCTTATTTGACACATTCTTAAAAGAAATAAAGACATTCCAGCTAATAAAGCAATGACATTCTTTTCTGAAGAAAACAGTAAACAAAATCAAAGGAGACCAAAATGTCAACACTTCCCATTTGGCTACACAACGATCTGGTATATCTCAACGCCAACGTACTCCAACTAAAAACACAAGCTCATCTGAACACCCTGATAACAATCGCCCAGGACAGAGACCAGTGGAACACCCTGATTAGACAAATCAGCAAAGCAGTCGAAGCTGGCGAAAGACAATAAGTCAAGTAAGTCAGTTTGTGCTTCTTCACATTACCTGCAAAAGCCTGTGTTTATGCTGAGGCGATCCGGCTGACAAATAGCATAGAGTCCTTGAAGAGACTTCTTGCACCTGTGAAGACGTAACATAGTAAAAAATGGAAACATATCAGTAATCAGTAGAACTAAATCATAAAAAGGCAACAACAAAAAAAATTCGAAAGAAACACCACAATAGACTTTACAGAAGCAAAAGAAAAAGAGAAAATAACAAAATAAATCATGGCTTGACAGGACTCGAACCCATGACCATCGGTCCCAAATCGCCTTGCCAAGAAGAAAGAGATCCTCTATCCACTATTCCACTCAGATTGAACAAACTGTCTACCTCTTATTATGATTTATTAATACTCCATGCTTCATTAGTAGAAATGGTACCAAAGGATATGGGAATATCCAATCAGTCATGACCAGTCTACTATTTATTGTCCAACTGAGTCTATATTAGAATCTACTTTTCTAACGTTAAATTTGCAAACTATAACTAGCTTTAACCAAGCGCTTCTACGCATCTCATAATGGATGAATAAATAAAAATGTTTTTCGAAATATAACCTATGCATAATTTACATTAATGAACTTGTGTTGGTATAAGCTTTATGATAGTATCAAAAATATATCCCCAAATAAACGTGTTTACGAGCAATAATCGACGTTTTATTACTCGGATTACTATTGAAGTCAATGTAAGCGTCCCTAACAACGATTTCATTTTCACGCATTTGCGTAGGAGGCGCTAGTAGTTGTCAATTAATCCATGTTTTAGTTTGAGTGTTTGTTCTTATCATCCACTGCTTTACTATTACATCTGTGCCTGAATCTATGTCAATGGTCTATAATGTAATCCAACCCTTATTATTGTTATTTTCATTGTTTTATTTGATTTTTACTCACTGGTATTATTTGTTTTTTTTCCGTTCTATTAACATTGTATTGTCATGATGCATTCCTCTTGGCTTTCACTAATTGTTAGGTATCATCATTTGTTTATCATTATGGTTAGTATGGTAAATATGGTACTGAAAATCATGTCAACGAAAAAATTAACGAGTCACAAAGGATATTCGCTTACTTTTAATTAATAAATAATTACACTATAATAGTTTAGTTGTTACATAAAAAGCTACAATATGTATCTATTTCTTTCACTTTCTTTAACTCTTTCTCCTCTCCCTGCATCTCTCTCTCTTTCCCGAGTTCATTATAATTCTCCTTCTGTCTTCTGTTTTCTCTCCCTTCTTCCCACTCTATCTCTCTCTATCTTCCCTACTCGATTACCTTCTCTTTCTACCACTCCTCTATAACAGCTCATTCACTCACGATATCATACTTCCTTTCTTCATTTTCTCCCCAATCTCTCGTTCCTCACTCTTCACTCAATATTATCATTGTTTCTCCCCATCTCTCTTTCTCTCTCCCTCAACTTCTCTCCGTTGACCTTACTCTTACCTGCTCATCAAAAGCTTGGGTAAGCTGAAGAAGTCGTAGAATAACATTTGACGGATCTGCAAAAATGGCATCGTGAGTGGCTGGGTTTTCAGCAATGAGGCCCAGAGCACCAACTGCAAGGAGGGAAACAGCCTCATCGCTGGAGAAGCAGTGATCTATCATCGGTTTAAGTCCCCCGTCGCTCAGCACTGAGATAATTAAATTGTATGGAGAATCAAAGAGAACGAATTAGTAAATTCACTAAAGAGCAAGGGAGGAGAGTGAGAGAGAGGCACACATACTTACAATGAAAGAAAGAGAGATAGAGAGACAGAGAGAACCAATGATGTTGATGCATGAAAGTAATATTATGCCAATGTTTTATCTTTATTTTTTCCTTTTTCATTTATTTTATCTTAAAATTTGTTTTAAAGAGCCTTGAGTGCTTTGATTAAGAACTTAACGTGTAGTGCACCACCAATGATGTGTAGACACGCAATCAATAATATTACATGACTAATAATGTATAACGATATCACTAACACGGGTGACGTGAGTAATTCTGTTGGTCGAGGACGCATAATGATGCGGCACAGGTGGGGCGAATGGCCCACGTTCGAATCTCATCTTGACTTTTTTGGGGGGTTTGCCATGGGCAAATTTTATATTTCGTCAATTGCCTCTGTGACCTCAGACGAAATAGAGTACCTGGTCGCTAAGACAGCTGTCGTGTCAGAAAAAAACAACAACTATCATATTACGTTTAATCGTAATCGGCGAATGCCTCTTCAGTGTACAACATTTGTTGTTATGTTATGTCGATTACTAAATAACTTTATGACTCTAAAATGGGTTTATATAATGAATAATAGTGAACATTTATACTGCGCCACTCCTCATTTTAACAAGCTCTGGGCGCTTAAAATAATTTAATTATGAAATATAAAAATGCAATATGATGCATGCATATCAATGTATAAACATCAATCCATAGATCGCTTGTGGGAAATATACCTATTGTAAAGTGCTTTTGAGACGTCGGTGAGAAGTTAGCTATTTAAATGCAATCTTTAGCAATCCACTAAGAATCTTACCTTTGGAAATCAGCTCAGGAGATTTACAAAATATTGTCAAGGCTCCAATCCCATCCATTATAATCTGTTCTGATGACTTTCCTGATGTTCTCAGTATTCTGCGATCACAGAGCAACAAAACTCAATTAATATTTTAAATATAATCCCAGTGGTGCAGTGGTAGCATGTCTGCCTCTGAGCTTCTGAATTGAGCATGGTGTCTTCACTCGACCAACTCAGCTAATAACGCTACGAGTATTTAGTTGAGTTCATAATAATATGAAAGAGCGAGTCCTCAATGAAGCTTGAAATTTTCATTTTACATTTTTGGCAAATGAAAAATTGTGTCCCTAGATCTCTAACATTAAAAACATTTTTTCAGATGGTTGTTTTTTTTTTCCTACTTTTTATTCATTTCTCAATAATTGTTTAGTTCATTTTATATTGCTGTATAATATCATATTTTCTATGTTTCAAGATCATGATAATTATAGCTCGAAGCTGGGTGGTAGGATTGCGGTTAACTTAGTTACCCATCCGCTCCCTTCGTTTGACCAAATGACCCAAGATGTCTTGAACTCTTTATTGTATACCTTGATCAACTGCTCACTGCCATGTTTCGCTAAATGAGTCAATTCCTGCCACTTCCGTTTCTTACTATATTGTCGTAGCGTGATTAGCTCAGTTGGTCAAATGTCGCATATTCATGTCGATGTCCCTCTCACAATGACTATCTACGGACATGTACACACCTCACACCAGCAGTAAAAGTTTCTACTATTGCAAAAATTCATCAATGAGATTATGTTAAGACTAGAATGCTAAGCATATGTGGGAAATTGTCCTGTATAGGTACGGTAGTCTTAGCAAGCTAAATTTAAACGTGACTGTAATGTAGATGTACAGTTTAATCGGAGAATAAACCGGACCGGGACGGTTCATACGGTCGTTTAAATATTCAACCATTGATCAATGCTATCGTCGGCTGACAAAACGGCTTATTTGATTATAGCAGTAACAATTTATCTTTACCGCTATAAAATAAACAGGGCGTTTTGATATCTTACAATAGAATGGTTCTGGAATAGCATTAACCACCATGATCTAGTTTACACACTGTAGGCCTACTTACTTGCAAATGGCCTTGATTGCACCTGCATCTGCAAGGAAATGGTGCAAGTTGGTGTACGTGGATAATGCATGGAGTCCCGACACAACTTGGCCCTTTAAATAGAAAGATATTGAATGATAATAAGGATGTTCATCGCTCTTACTATTATGATGGGTAGTAATAAAAAATAGTATTCATTTGTAATACGTATTTTCAAGTACCTCATCAAAAATGAAAAATAAAACTATTAATCAAACAAAACAAACAAACAAACAAAAAATTACAAACGCAACTGCAAATAAACAAGCACGATATATATCCTCAATAATCATGAACAATGCCTAAAAAGCAAAAAAAAAAAAAAAAAACCGAAAAAAACCCCCAACAAAAAAACGACAAAACAAAAAAAACAACAACAAAAAAATAAACAAAGCCGAAATATTCGATAAGTCGACTAATTTTCGACTAAAAGTAAGGGAAGTAAGCAACAAGCTAGTTTTTCATAAAAAAATCTCAATAAAATTGCCTCCCTTTGATTGATATCATCTTGAGAGCATTTTGAAAGAACCTAGGCAGCCTAAACGACTAAATGTGATATTATTTGAATAAAAAAACATTATTATATTTCTAATTTAACTATAATGCATTTACACCTTATTATTTTATTTGTTTGTTATTTACTTTTTACGTATGTGATAAATCTTTTTACCATCTGGTAGTAGCATATATAACTGTAATATTACTAGATGATTTCTATATATTTCATTTATTTATTTATACTTATCAATACTGTATACAAATTATATCATATTTACTAATATGTTTACATCATAACTATAATGCATTTACACCTTATCATATTACTTGTTTGTTATTGAATTTTTACTTATGTCTACCCATCTACCCATAATTTACAATTTTATTAAGGAATTAGGATACAAAATTGTTCACTGCATTTTAAATGAACTATTTATATTTAATTTTACCCATTTAC
>JAUEKR010052400.1:0-10618 GCA_031762895.1 Corambe burchi
TAATAATAATAATAATAATAATAATAATAATAATAATAATAATAATAATATTAATAATAATAATAATAATAATGCTAATAATAATACTAATAATGATAATAATAATAATAATAATAATGGTAATAATAATTGTACTAACAATGATACTCATTATAAGTGAAAATAATTATGACTACAACAATGATGATGATTAATAATATTATAATGGTTAACACACACACATTCACCAACCCATTAATCATTTCTGAATAATGTTATTTTTTACTTCATTACATTACATTGAAATTAGCGCTGATACACACCACACATTAGGCAAGTACAAAGTTTCATTTTCAAAAAGGCAAAAATCAACTACAACAAAAACCCACAATAATAACAAAGATTTGTGATAGAATATTGGCCATATTCTTCTTCACTAAGTCACGCTGGCTGAGTGGTTAGGATATTGGACTGAGGATCATAGGGTTAATGGTTCGATTCAGCCCAATGTATCATTGCTTAAGTTGATGGTGCTGAACATTAGCGATACTTCATTTAAGGTGGAAAGATATACAAATAATAAATAGCACTTTGGGGAAAATATAATATTCAAAAAAAAAAAAATATATTTTTTTTTAATAATCTTCTTTCAATATGCAAACTGATTCAAACTAGTTGAGTATTACTGTTGACACACTTAAGATGTCTATATTATGTCCTCTTTCAATATACCAACTGACTCAACTAGTTGAGTATTTCTGTTGACCTATATTAATTCAAGTGCTATAAATAATTAATTACAGCAGTTATATAACACTCATGTTTGATTAATCATATTTAGGCTTTGTTTTACAATATTTACTGATAACATAATATACAGCGGACATAATATCTGAATTCAATCTTACACCTTGATCTCCAAAAATAGATATATTTGATGAATAATTTAATAGAAAGTATATTGAAGTATGGATGTTTACTTAATTGAATATTAGAGCTGTCTTGTGTGTGCTTGTCTGCTAGGCTTAGAATATTCCTTTTATTGTCAGGGCTGCAAACCTCTCAAACCAAAAATCAAGGATCCAAACAATCAAGATAAATGCCATAAAAATTAGGGATATGGAGAAATAATTAAGGATACATATGTTTGGTCTTAATCAATGGTATTCAAAAGTGTTTGGGTTATCAACCCAATAACAATTATTTGATGTGCGGCCTACTAACCCCCCCCCCCCCCCCAAAAAAAAAAAAAAAAAAAAAAATTGTATCATATGATACAGTCACAACATTGTAAATCATTGAAGTCACAGCAGATCAATATACAAAAAAAAAGTTGTAATTGCTATTAACAAGTGAACATAAATATTTATTGAAAACCAAATGTTATGCTCAGGCCACTAGTCTAAGCTTTACCCTTATTTATTTGAGTTAAGTTCGGATTGACACTAATCAAAATTAGAAGTACAGCTGCTAAGTTACACAATTTTGGTAAACAATAACGATGGTTTTTAATATGCAGGATTTTCAAGTAATATCCAGGATATCAGGATTAAGGCTTAAGGAGTCCCTAAAATTTCTGGGTGGTTAGAATATTAGTGTTATTGTTCATTATCTAGAATATGTGAAATACAAATACAAAATGTTAATTTACCAAATATTATTATTATCATTATTATCATTATTATTATAATTATTATTATTATTATTATTATTATTATTATTATTATACCAAGAAGAGAAATAACGTACAGAAGAAAAGAGTAAATAAAATGATAAAATACCCCCCTAATTATTAAATCAGAAGAATAATACAATCCGAAGAAAAAAGCCACAGCTGAGAAATAAACTTATTTCACCATCCATTAGTTATCGTCTGTCTCTCTTGTCTATCTCGTTTGTCCCTTTCTATGCTTGATGAAGGTATTTTACAGAAACATTCATTGTAATCCTATTTTTCTCATCTCTAGTACATTAAGTTGAGATCTCACACACTTTTTCTTCCTAATTATCAGTAGAAGTTATAGTTTAGAAAAAGAAGAGTCTCCCTTGTCCCTATTAATCTTTTTGTTTTTGCTGACTAAGAAAACTTGCCGAAATGTCCTTTCCTGCTTTTTTGTCCCTTTTTTCTAGAGATCTTTCATACCTTTTTCTGCATCTGATTTGTTTTATCCTGCTATATGGTGACATTTTGATATTTCATGATGTTGTTGTGAATGTAACAAAAAACAAAATCAATTGAACATTAAATGTTACTAAACTCTTCATCCTCATTAATAACATCAATAAAAATTTGAAGAAAAAACACAACAATTGAAAAGATAGGCAGTGCATATTAACACAGTAAAGATATGCAAGCAGGATAGTTAAATAAAACCCTAGTAAATCAACAAAGGAAATGTTAAACAAAAACCGTCCCTAAAGCATGCCACACACCGACGCTTGGACTGAATATAACCAGTGGAAAGGAGGCTAAGGGTTAGGGTCCTTACCAATGGTTGTATCCAGTCCTAATATCGTTATGTAGCAGGCTTAAGCGTGTCACACACACCAGGGAATGAAATATCTAGTCTTCTTCACAATCAAAAATTTAGCGCTTTAGTTTCAAGAGTTATCGTATTGTTGACAGTATATAGATATTGACCAAAAATAAAGGCAATAATTGTAAATAAATGTCAAAATTTGTAGGTGGTTCGTCATTTTGTTTTTCCTGTAGCAATACATTGTAACCAACCTAAGCCTACGCCAAAAGAAGGCCACACACCACACAAGCCGATTTGATCTAGTTTATTTGCGCAAGATTCATTCAAATCCTGAAGCACTGAACATACCTAAATTGGTGCTGCTCACCACAAGAGAATTTGAACAAATTGAAATGCACAAGCTTCAAGTAAACTCACACACCTACAAGCCGAATTGAGCGATCGACTTGCATCAAGTAGATCACTCAAATAGGCATACAGGTATGTGGCCTCCTTAACAATAATAATGTACCATACTAATCTAGGCTTCAGCTAGGCTCATGAAGCATGAAGCATAATAGACATGTAAGAAGCCATTTGTGTATCTTTTAGCCCTATACATCTGCATTATAATATATAAAGGTATGTTCCTATGATTGTATCCTAGGCATATCTCTTAAGTCTAGTCCAATACCCAAACAGGGTCCTGTCGAGATATTTTTAATCTAGTTACTATTTACTATTACTCATTGCTACAGGAAATAAAAAATGGTGAAACACACATTTTTTATTGCTATTCCCAGTCTATTCCTGTCTATGTATACCATATAAGCTTGGAAGAAAGCTTACCCAAATAGCCTTATTCACCATTAGTCTAGCCAAAACATTAAAAGTAGGTACAGCCCATAAGTACCAATTGATATAACATGAAAAATATCATATACTCTAATTTATACAGATATTATGTTAAGAAATTAAACAAAGTAGTAATAAACGTTGGCAACCAATTCTTGAATAATCATCCAGTACCATTTCTTGCTCATGGTATATAATGTGTTTATTAATTTCCCAAATTTGTTAAATATCTGTTCCATATTTTTATGTTTATGCATATTGCTTTTTTGGTTCTGTTTTTATCTATTTATTATTTTAAATTTGAATTTTTTCTTTGCCTAATCTGGTTTTTTCCCTTTAAATATACTCTTAAATATATAATTTTTTAAAATTTTGTCTTCCGATGATATATTATGTGAATGTAATAACTTTGCATTAATAAAATGGAAAAGGGGCTGATGGCTTTGAAAAACCAAAACTCAAATCATGTACACGCACGTCCCCTAAGTAAAAAAAGATTAGTAATCACCTCAGTTAATGAAAACTAGGCATCAGCCAGTGAGGTTAAATACAGGTGGGGTAAATAAAGACACAAATATGAATGAAAATAGAAAATAAAGGAGAGGAAAAAAAACTTTGTTAGAAATCTACTTTAAGAAAACAAAAACAAAATAGAGATTTGAATGCTACCTGGAGTCTCAATAATGGAGAGCAGTTGAATACGTCAATGACAGATAAAAAAAAAAATTAAAAAATGATATAAATTTGGTTGATGACGATAAAGATGGTGGTGATGGTGGTAGAGGTGGTGCTTAGAAACGGAAAAAACTGCTCCGATCTTTCTGTACAAAAGGCATACTGGATTTAGGCCTGAAGATAGACAATAAATGTCAATAGAAAAAAAAAGTGTGGGTGAAAAGATCAGCATATACTAACAGAAAGTAAAAGGAGAATTGATAAATCATAATGCGAAAAGAAGAAAAATCTTTATAGGGTTTTTTATATAAAGAAAAACCCTGAAAAAACAATAAGTGATCTGTTACGCGTTGGTACATGGGTACAATTGAGATATCAGGCAATGAAGTGGATAGGATCAATAGATGGCTACCATTTTTTAAATTGGTTTCAGTGTTTTATATAAATATTTTAATTTTAACATCACATCGAGATTGATACAGTGGTGCTTCATATTTAATGCCATCGGAAATAACGAGATGTCAGTAATAAAAAGATGTTTTCAAATCCCAATTTTGTTCACATATGACTGCTTCCTTGGACATAAACATTGGGAATAGCGAGATCTCGGGTATAATGAGAATGTTTGCCTAGAATGTGTTTTTTTAGTTATATCCGAGTTCCGACGGGTTAAATATACTAATATTACAGAAAGAAAAGAAATGAGTAGAGAATAGAGAAATTAAATAATTGCGGCAGTCGAGACAGGATTTCGAGGACTATGACAACAAATAACATATCTAAAATTAAAATAAAAGTTGCACTAAGTGTCAAGCAAACAAAATGATTTTGGCCATTGGTTTACGTTCATTATCATTTTTTTTTTTTTTTGCTTTTAATAATAATTTCCATACCATCTCTCACTTCCATATTGTCTATTCAAAAGGGTCCATAGCTCTATCCCCTAATCTAGATATCTGCCTTTAACACACATTCATAACCTGTTTTCACAAGTACATATAATTATCTATAATATATATATATATTTGAATGATTGTTCTCCATGCTAATACGATAATTTCTTCTTATAGTACATGTAAATCAAATTTGATTTTTCGATTCATTAGAAGAGAGATTTACAGTTACAATGAATGCATAAAATACTTTATCACAATTTCACTCTTATTTCAGGCGTGCGGCACAATCAGTAATGCAGAATATGATGCGGGTCATAATTGTCCTAAGTGGAAAAAAATCCCCTGAATTTATACTTTTTAACAATTCAAAAGAAGTCGGAAATATAGAAATTACTGTTTAAATGTCATTCCTTGAGTTATTTCACAAAGGCTGCAGTGACATCTTGGCTATCTTCTCACCCACATACTGAATTAGACACATATTATATTCAATTATGTCTAATACATCATACTACAATGAATCTCTTAAAGTGTGATTTATCATACTCATTTATGTCCAATGCATCATAAATAAATGAATCTTTAAGCTTGACTTCTTATGAAGAATAAAAGCAGGTGGTTGGGAGAAAAAAAAGAAGCAAGGGTGAAGTTAATGTGCAGTGGAAAAAATAAGAAGCATGAAAAGTTTTATTCTCAGAATATTCAGCCAACATACTAATATTCTTATTGTAATTATTGTCATTTTTTAAAATAGTATACAAAGTAAAATAATAATACAAGAATATAAAAAATAAGCAAAAAAGAAAAAAAATGCACTAAATGTATTCCAAACCCAAAACAAAAAAAGTTATAGCTAAGTTTATATATGAACTATAAATGCAATTACTACATATAACAATTTTATGATCTCACTATATTATAAATGAATAAAATAGAAACAGGTTGGATGCGCTCTACATTAAGAAGATAAAGACAAAAACAGAATGTTTCAGTAAGAAAATTCGTCCGCAGACATCTAGGCGATATCTTCTCTTAAATCTCTCCTCTCTTTTTTTTTCTTTTTTTTTTTAAATTTTTTTATCTGTTTTTCGGTATGCCGACGAAGGTTCTTACCGAGACGTTCATTTTTTTGTCTTTGTCTTCCTAATGTAGAGTGCATCCAACCTGTTTCTATTTTATTCAGTCATCTTGCTCTACGGAGGAATATTGATACTATACTATACATATAATTATGAAAGGCTTAAATGCAAAAAAAGTTATATCCATTTTGAAAATTTTCAATGGTATTTTCATTCTAAGGTGAACTAATGATTCTACTTCTATTACTGACTAAGAAAAAGATACTACAGAATAGTGTGAAGTGGCTCTGTGGCCTAGTGGTAAGGCACTCAGCTAGTGATTGAGAGGTCACTGGTTTGATAAATCTTTGGGAAAGGTTTTTTACACACATTTCCTCACCCAACTCAGCTGTAATGAGTATCCGGCCATAGGCAGAGATGGATATTGTAAGAATGCTAGACTGACACGCCTTTTAGGCAGCTCTTCTGTATGCTCCACGAGGAGTTTAGATAGTATTAGAATGAACAGGCCTTTCGGAAACCCTTTGTAAAGCGCCTAGAGCTTTTAAAAAATAAAAGGGATAGCGCTATATAAATGTTCACTTAAATTTTTAATTTATCATTCTACACATATTCTGTGGAGAATCTTCAAATTTTTTTTTATCATCGATACTCTCTAGTCTATTTTTACAATGTATTAGTAAAAATCCTATTCCGGTCATGTAACTGACAAATCATGTTTTTTTCTTTATGTATCCCGTGCAAAATCATTTACGCCTTTGAATTAGTCATGGAAAGAGGTTGACATTCTGGCTGTTTTTATATTTACCTGCTAAATATTTCACTTTACATTACTAGATTTACTTTTGTATATATTGCATATTACTTTGTCCTACATAAACACCATTGGTTTTAATGAAAAGAGCTGTTTTGAGTGAATTACTTCTCACATACTCCCTGAGGTTTCCATATTCAATTAACAGTTTAATCCCTAATGGCTTCAATGATAGACAATCAAAATAATAGTGAATGCTCAATATTGAAATGGTGTATAGCGGTGTTTGCTTGTAAACCCTTCATTCCTATATATGTAAATAAATGGGTATATGAAGATAAACATCACAATATATTGGAATTGAAAATATCATACAATAGTACGCATAGTAAAATATATTATAGCAGAAGATATAATATTGAGTATATTGAGCAAATGGGAAAAACTACCAACAAGAACAAAATAAACCATGAATCACTTATAACTACAACAACACACATATGGTACAATACAAAAATTGGTACGGGTGGGGGTATGAAACCGTAAAATCGAGAA
The DNA here is from genome assembly GCA_031762895.1 of Corambe burchi. Taxonomy (NCBI): domain Eukaryota; kingdom Metazoa; phylum Mollusca; class Gastropoda; order Nudibranchia; family Onchidorididae; genus Corambe; species Corambe burchi. Next base: position 7,253 of record JAUEKR010052400.1, read on the forward strand.
GCATAATACAGTCGAATACACTTATAGCATTTGTATTGATGAATAGGAGTTGCTCCATGAAAAAAGGACCATCACATAGCTACAACCTAGTTCATGTTAAGTCAACTTTATATACTAATGCATAGTTTTATAACACTTTGACTTTGAATCTGATAATCGATTGCAAATCAAGATTTAAAAGAGAGAAGAAAAGTATTTCCATAGACAAAAGTCAGGCTCAAATAAGGTTGAAAACAGACTAAAAACGGTGAGTCGCGCCACGTCTGAAAGCCGAGCCGAGCAGCAGAAATATCTGCTCTTTATTATCATTCACAGTATACACCAAAAGCTTTAGCCGTGGATACACGGTCTGGTGCGGTTAGTGCTTGCTGTGGATACATTCGATAGTAAACATAGAGCAGATATTTACCCAGCTCGAATAAGCATTCAGGCACGGCGTGGCTAACAGCATTTGGTTTGTTTGAAACCTAATATGAAAAGCTACGTCGAACAAGACAGTAAATAAACCAACAAGATGAAGAAAATAACATTTGAATCCTCCATACCTGAACTGAGACTGTTGTGAGGATTTGCCCATCATTGGCACGTTGGCCACTTTCCACTGGTTCTCTAGACGGCTGAATATGCCACCCGCAAACTGAGGTTTAAATAACAACAATAATATAGAAAAATAAATAATGATTTGTGAATGTGAAGATTGCAAAGTTGGTAAAGGTGTAGAGCTAGTGTGACTGCTACAGAAAAGTTATTGGGTTTGATTACCACACCGGCTGATGTGATTCTTCCTTGGGCAAGAAAATTTGTGTTGATTGCCTCATTGAACTCTGGTGAAATAGAGTATCTGGCCATTAAGTTAAGACAGCTGTCTTGTCTCAAAACTAATTGTAACACTCATGTCTCATTAGTAATAAATGTTTGCTGTTGGTTGGGGGAGTAAATGCAATGTAAAGCACCTTAATACTTAAGTGATAAGCATGGCATATAAATACAATCTTCACTTTTTTTTTTCTTTAATTTTATCAGTGGTACAGCGGCTGAGAGTCTAAGTTTGTAACCACAAGGTCATAGCATTGAATGAAGAGTTAGTTAAGTCCTTGGGAAAACACACTCTACATTCATTCTTGTATCAAAATTAGTACCAGTTCAAAAAACTGGGAAAGTTCACCTATAATTGGCAGTGAATGTAGCCCTTTTTCCTCCCTTGAGAAATAGAGACTATGCAGTAATTCATCGACTCAGAATACAATTGTTTGCTCTATGTCCAGCAATACCCCTTTTGAGAAAACTTTCTTCAAAGTTTCCAATTTCACTATTAAAAAAGTAAAGAAATAGAACAAACTTAATTTGGAGTAGCCCAATTTAAATAAAGACTTTAATGCTGTAAATAAAAAAAATAAAAAAACCCATTAATATTCATCCCCGGAAGGGAAATTCGTCTTTTTGTTTTTCACTGCAAACCGAGTCTCGCCGGAAATCCAGCGCGGCCAATGTAAGCAATTAGTGTAAATAGCCTTGCTCAAAAGTTAACCACAATACATCCACCAAGGATTAAACCCGGAACCCTTCGATCCCCTGTCTTATGCCTTAACTGCTTGGCCACCCTGACAGCTGTAATTGATACTACGAATAATGCGTGTATTATTAACTACAAATGTGATTCTATCTCATAATATTCCAAAAGTGGACATAGAGATCAATTGTATTCTGAAATGACATTATACTATTGATATTGGACTTAAGTTAGATAAAGAAAAGAAGAAAAAAAAACAGCAAAAAAGCCACCCAGGAGACATGAGCTAGGTGTGGCCCGGCTCTCTAACAGTATAAGAAGTTTAGGGCCAAAACAATTGATCAAGGGTGGGTTTCTTCTTATATGAAATATCAATATTACTGCAAAGCGATCCAATTTTATTACATTATATCTACCCATAAGAGTATCTTGCTATTAAGAGGAAAGCTAAGAGTAATGTATATATTATATCGGCTTTTTCATTTATAACATCTATAACAATAAACTAAAGGAAACTATTTCACAAAGTGACTTACCTCTCTCTTTGGTTTCTCCACCTTGTCAGAAGATAATCTGAGTTTAGTGAGGAACATTCGTATATCTCTCATACGTCTCGCATCTATAGGAATAGTATGGCAGAGTACAGAATATAAAAAAAGGAGAAAAGAAAAGAAATTCCTCAATCAGAATTAAATCAGTGGGAATATATTTTAATAATAATCATATTAATTAAAATAAAATACATCGTAACCGCCTGCCACCTTAGTGTTCGATTCGGCTTAGTGCCCATCTTCCATTCGAAAAGGATTTCATGATATCAAAATCACCTCTCTAAGTTTGTGTTTCAAGAATACAGAGTCGCCTCAGTACCCGTTTATTGTCAACAATTCTTAAAAATATGTTATGTGATTCAATAAAAAAAAGTCAAAGAGATGCTTGTTCTGTAGTAATAGTGTGATTCATTTTGATAGCTAGTTCAATCTAACAATAGAGTGTAACATGCATTATCAGCTGATTATAAATAACCACATCCCACTGAATTGCTGATGTCCAGCAATAACATAGCCCCAAGGGAGAAGAAAGCCATTCAAACTCCTTTACCAGTGCAAGCATTTATAATAAAGATTGCATTTATATAGCACATGTATCACCGAAGACTCAAGGCTCTTTACATATCATTTGTATAAAGAGCCTTCCCCAAGGACTCCACTTTGCATCATCGCGAGGTGGATTCGAACTCCCTACCTCTCGGTTACGAGTTGAGCACCTTAACCGCTAGACCACAGAGCCAGCATTTAAACTTGTTAATGACATGCAACAATCAAATAATGCTTTAGAAAAGTAATGGTGCAGAGCTTGATAGTTATCTGAGTAAAAGTCAATTAAAGGGATAGGCTAGATTGAGGATTGCTTGTTAAGTGGAACAAATGTTGAGTAAAGCTCCATTGTCTATGGTTGTCTTTCCCTCCACACAAGTGTGTATGAATATTCAACAACAGTCTACATAATATTATCAATATAATACAATCCATTCAAACTACATCGCAGCAGTCAACATACAGATTAGAATTTAAACTAAACCTATGTCAATTGATGCCATATAAAGTATCAAAATGCCACTGGAGAGCAAGAGGAATTAATAAAATAGAAACAGGTTTGATGCGCTCAACAAAAGAAGACAAAGACAATTGACTGGTTCAGTTCGATGAGCTCTACAAAAGAAGACAAAGACAATAAACTGGACCACTTTATTGTCTTTGTTTTCTTTTATAGAGAGCATGAAACCTGTTTTTATTTTATTGAAGTCATATAGTAACTTCAGCTTATATTAGTGTCTTTGTCTTCTTTTATAGAGG